>VDFB02067795.1:146474-214900 GCA_007258455.2 Sequoia sempervirens | reverse complement strand
TGCATTTATTGACCTTCAACCTCAAAGGTGAGTCAATCAGACCTGGATCTAATCCATTTGAGTCTTAGGAATGAATTGGAAATGATTTGGAGTGATTTCCCTAATTAGGCTATATGATCTAACATGATAAATGAAAAATCCTAAAGATAAACAAACATAAAAAATGATTTGCAAGTGGATCTAGAAAGTGCAAACTAATGTGTACCTATCACCAAAAGTTGGATTTAGCATGTGCAAGGGACTCAGTCATCTAAGGGCGAATGGGTCTTTGGTAGGGGGTCCTAAAATTGTTTTTGTAGTTTTCAAGAGCTAGATTTGAGCTCCTAACTCCTAATTCCCAATTGTAAACTTTTTGAAATGTTGTCAATAAATTCTATAAGTGAGTTTACATGTCTTGACAAGGTTGGTGATAACAAATGCAACAATTGACAATTTTCCTCCAATATTCCTTTGATCCTTTCCAAACCTATAACCTACACATTCAAACAGGGAGAAAATGTTGTGCCATATAGGGGCATGCCACATTCAAACCCAGTGTAAGTGTTCCCACTTCCACAATAGGAAAATTTCAATGATAAATGATAATAGAAAGGAAGGAATGAAGAAATAAAAATGTTATGCAACTCACCACCCTTCAATGGCTCTCTTGAAGGAATGAAGTCAAAGTACACATCTCTTCAAGAATTTGGATTTTGCTTGCTTGAATACTTGAATTCTTTGGAGATCTACAAAAGATGTTAGCCTTCACAAAAATAATGACAACATGAACACACATAAACCTTGACATGATGTTGGATCTTGAAATTATGTAATAATGCTCTGAAATGCTACTCTTGAATGCTCTTGACAATATTATTTCTCAATTGTGTGTCTTAGAATGTTGATTAGATTTCAAATGGTAAAATAGCTACGTATTTGTAGGTGTTTATCTAATTTCTCAAAAATTAGATTCCAAAATTTGAAACTTCATATAATTTGAATTTTGGATGTTAAAATGTTGCCACCAACATATTTGAATTTGGGTCCTAGCTAAGAAGGGGGACTCATTCGCCCATGGGTGATTTGGTCTTGGCCCAAATTTTTAGGACACACTTAATCGAGAGAAAAATAATTATTAAATGCATTTATTCAATGCTTGCAATCTTTCAGATAACAATAAACATTAGGCTTTAGAATGCATAATTTGGAAAATTAGAAGCTTAATTAGGTCCAATAAATTAGGGGGACGAAACACAATGTAAAATTGTTAAGGTATAAAATTTTCTACACTATAGGATGATACCATTGAGGGCTTATATTTCTTCTTGCAAGATAGTCCTATCACCTATTACTTCTTTAGAGTTTAGAGTCACTTCTTTGATATCGTATAGTGATTACCTATATTAGGGTTCTTCATGTCTATAAGATCCACCTTATTGGGAGGTCTACTTACTAGAAATTCACATCTACTCACGGATTCTATACTTTTATATCTTGTTGAGACTAGTAAGGATATTTTTCTTCTATTTGATGAAAAATCATATCAAGTTGCATCAAAACCCATTCTAGATTCATTTATTCACTTTCTGTCACATCATGCTACTCACTTGATATAGTTCAACATTGACATCAAGAAACACTAGCAACTTCCATATCCATATATCTTGATTCCTTTATATATTTCACTTAAATTATAATTCAACAAGTTGATAGCTCAAGGTTTCTTTCTTCCAAACAAAAGATGCACCATCTATTACAGAGGGAACTACTACAAAATTCACCATGTGACATTATACATTTCCATTATCTCTCTTCTTTGTGGAGGCACACATGTGCCTTATCTTGTGGGGATTTTAGGACACTTAATTTTGAGGAGTCTATCTTGTTCTTCTTCACATGCCTTAGTTAGGATGGAGTCATTTCCTACGAGTTTTATTTTGTTCCATTTCTAGGATTGAGTTTATTTCAGATTGTACATGGGTGCCTAATATTTCCTTATTTTTTCCATTTCATCCTACCTCATTTTTACTTAAGGGGGCACTTATATACTATTTTATTCACCTTGGACATTTTTTATCATAGGTGTGATTTGCACCAGTTTATTAATTTTACTTAAGTGATTTATTTTTACTTAGGCATGATAGGATAATGAGTTGCACATTACCCTTATTTGATGGGATTATATTTTTCTTCATCCTCAAAAAATTTAGAAACTTGGATAAGTAATCCTTTATTTTAGGTTTTATATCATACCCTCATAATCATCAAATTCAGAAACTATAAGACTATATATATGAAATTCTAAAGGAGACCAAAGATGTTAAGGAACAATAGTATGTAAAGGTGGTTGTAAGGCCATCAATTCTTGATAACAATGTGCATTGAAAAGTATTTGACAGGGACAAATGAATTATCAATTTTTTGATTGAAGAAGTTGAGTTTGCAACTAGTAACTAGTAAAAGTTGCAACAATAATTTGGTGATCAGATCCTACAACTGAAGTCAAAAAAGGTTCCAAAGGGGTTTGTGACCTTGGATTCCATTTTCAATATGAATGATCAAGTAAGAAAAGAAAAGACTAGAATGTTGGTTAAGGAAGGAAACTATGAATCCATTGAAATTTTCAAAGGTAAACTTCTCAAACTTGGCAAGGTATGTACCCAAGAATAAATACATGCTTTATTTTTACTTTTCCAAGAGTATGATGACATTTTTGCTTGGGAGTACCATGACTTAAAAGGCTTTAATATTGAGTTAGCACAACATATAATTGAGCTAGAACTAAATGTAAAACTAGTGTGGCAAAAGAAAAGACCTTTAAACCCAAAGCTTGAAAATCTCATGAAAAAGGAGATGAGCAAGTTGATAGAAGGTAGCATTATTTTCCCAATTAAACACACGTCATGGGCCTCTAACTTAGTATCTATGAGAAAAAGAATGGAGAAATCAGATTTTGTGTATAATGTAGGGATTTAAATAGAGCTTCACTCAAGGACCACTATCCATTTCCTTCTATGGAGTATAAATTGCAAGTTGTACCAAGTTTAGAGAGGTCCTCTTTATTGGATGGTTTTTCTTGTTATAACCAGATCTTGGTAAAAGAGGAAGATCAATTTAAAATGACTCCTACCACCAAATGGGGTACCATGGCATATAGGAAAATGCATTTTGGATTGTTTAATGTTGGGCCAAGTTTTCAAAGGGCCATGGTTATGGATTTTCATAGTCTCATGAATAAGATTGTTCTTGTATACTTAGATGATATCACTATTTTTTTGAATGATACAAAGGGACATTTCACTCATCTAAGGAAATTTTTTGATAGGTGTAGGGAGTATGGTGTAAGATCTTAATCCAAAGAAATGCATATTGTTTGTTCATGAAGGTAGGTTCCTTGGTTATGTGGTATCCAAACATAGTATTACAGTTGGTCTTGAAAGGTTGAGTGCTATCTTAGCTTTACCTTTACCAGCTCATAAAAGGGGTTTGGAAAGTTTCATAGGAAGGATCAATTTTGTTAGAAGGTTTATACTAAATATTGGTGATCTTTTAAAGCCACTAACAACCATGTTAAAGAAAAATGTGATTTTCAAATGGACCAAGGAAGGAAAAAGAATTTTTGAAAGCATAAAAGAAAGCATTTGCAACATCAACTATGCTCCTAAATCCTAATCTTTCTAAGGATTTTACCTTGTATGCATATCAAAATTTTGATAGTATCTCAACTATGCTAGTTCAAAAAAATGAGGAAGGTTTGAATCCTTTAGCAAAGGATTGGAAGAGTATGCAAAAAGGTATACTTTTATTGAAAAGCATGTTCTTGTTGTTATTAGGATCCTAAATAAATTTAGGCATTTGATCTCAAACAATATAATTTACTTAATGGTTGCTCATCCTACTGTCAAAGAGTTTATTTTGAGAAAGGATTCAAATGAAGGGTAGATTGGATTACCAAGGTTATGGAGTATGATGTTGAAATCAAGGTAACAAAGTTGGTAAGAGGGAAAGGATTGTGTGTGTTGGAAAATATGCCTCAACTTGCTGGCTTGAACCTCTCTTAAAGATTTGGCATTTTTCCCTTTGTTGGTTGTCATTGTTGAACTACCTCCAAAATCTAGAACCTTGAAACCTAAGTCGCGAGGTTCTGAAAGATCATAACTTGGTGACATTGAGCTTCTCATTGGATCACAGGATTTCCAAACCTTGGAACCTATGTCATGGGATTCGTGAGTTTCATAACCCCCCTACATGGTGATCTCCTTGCTATCGCAGGTTTCAAGAATTTCCTAACCTCCGACTGAAGGTTCTGAAGTTTGAGTTTCCCCCAACTTGGCGATCCCTTTTGTTATCAGTGAGAGATACATGGTTTGGTGAGAGATCTTCCCATGTATGTTCAATATTTCAAGGACTAAGATCCTAGTGGATCATTGGGTCGAGGTGACCTTATGGTCTTGGTGAGAGATGCTCTTAAGTCTCTTTGACTAGGCGTGTCTCATCGACAGTGTGGTGGAAGTAATGTCAGTGTGACAAGGTGGTGTCGATGTGATATCCTATGATGTCTCTTAGATATTTTGATGATATCCCATTAAGAGCTTATCGATGTGACATGAGGTTTTTAGGGAGAGATCTCCCAAAGTCTTGGCGACATTTCAATGGAGGTAGAGACCCGAATGGTACGATAGTCAAAAGCATTGGATGAGTGATGTGTCAACACATGGCATAAATTCATTTGTTGATTTTACATTGTTGTTGTGAATCAACAATCATTGGACCAAAAGCTATATTTCCTGATAGCAATATATTTGCATTAAATGCATGATCTGACTCAGGGGTTGATAGAGAGAAAATATGGTAATATTCTCTATAACCAAATTTATTGTTTGGTGGATTGATGCGTGTTGTATGGTAGTGTGTGTGGCCTGAGATGAAGGAAGCTTGTTGGTGAAGATAGTGAAATTAATGAAAACCTAACAACGATTGAATGGTTTTACAATGTATGTTCTTCTTGCATTGTAACAATGCGAGGAGAACTGTAATCTCAATGTGAGGTCGATCAAGGGATTGGATTGCTGCTTTGAGTTAACATCTGAGAGTGAAGTCTATAACTATGTATGTAATCTATTTACTGTAATACAAAGTGACTTTACTTGGTGTGTGGGTTTTTCTCCTGTAAGGGTTTTCCCACGTAAATTTGGTGTTATCTTTGTGTGTGATAATTTGTCTATCCTTTGTTTTGTGAATGTGCATTTCAATGAATGTAACTTGTTAAATGAAATTTTTTTTTACTTCTCTCTTGAGGATTTTGCATTAGGAAGGCATTTCCGCACCACTGCTTTCCTTACAAGTGGTATCAGATCCTGGCCAATTATGTTATCCTTGTGAGTAGGGCTGGTTTTTTGTGCTAATCCTGTTCAGTGGGAGTATTGCATAGGAAAACTGATTGTCTTGGTTACAGGTTGAGATGGCAAGCACATTAGGTAGAGTAGAAATTGAAAATTTCAATGGTGGAAATTTTGAGTTGTGGAAACTCAAAATGGAAGATCTATTGGTGGATAGAGACCTCTAGATTATTATGTCTGGAACTATGCCACAAGGTATGAAGCAAGAAGATTGGGACCTCACAGATAGAAAAGCTAGAGGGTTGATAAGGCTTTTTCTGGCATATTTTGTTCTCCTAAACGTCCATGAGGAGAAGAATACATCTTCATTATGGAAGAAACTTGGTGACATTTATCAAGGAAAGTCTCTAGTGAATAAGTTATTCCCGAGGAAGAAGTTTTACTCCTTGAAGATGGAAGAAGGTGCTTCTGTAGCAGACCATCTGAATTCATTAATATGATTGTTGTTCAGTTGGCATCTCTGGGTGTGAAGATAGAGGAGGAGGATCGTTGTATGCTTCTATTATGCTCCTTAACTAACACATGGGATCATTTGGTAATGGCTATTTGAAGTACAACAACTACTTTCAAGATAGAAGACGTGGTTGCCTCGCTGCTGTTAGAAGAGATGCAGAGGAAGTCTCCTAAAATGGCCAAGGAGGCCCTTGTTGTTTGGGGAAGATCAAAGGAGAGAGGCAAGAAGAAAGACAAGAACTCTAAATCCAAATCTGAAGGGAGATCAAAGTCTACTGATAAGAATTCCAAGGTGAAATGTTGGAACTATGGGTAGACTGGTCATATTCGAAAGGATTGTAAAGAGGAGAAAAGGAAGAAGAAGAAGAACAACTCTTCGGACAATGACTCTTCTCAAAGTGATGCAGATGCCTTCATTGCTTCCTTGGCGACTTAGGCATCATATGATATTTGGTTGATTGACTCAGGTGCATCTTTTCACATGACATCTCATAGAGATTGGTTCACTAAGTATGAAAAGTATGTTGTTGGAAAGGTGTACTTGGCAAGTGATTCAACTCTGGAGATTGTTAGTCATGGAAGAGTCAGAATCCAATTCCATGACAGAAGAATTAAAGGAATTGATGGCATACTGCACATACTAGGTTTTTCTCGTAACTTGCTTTCTATTAGTAAGTTGAATGATGTTGGCATGCAAGTTTCTTTCTTGAGTGGAGGCTCTAAGATGACTAGAGGATCAATGGTATTGGCTAAGGGTGCATGCATAGGAACTTTGTACAAGCTATATGCACGTCTTGTTCAATGTAACAACAATTCTGTAAAGTCAAGGAAAGTTGCTCATGTAGAGAAGGAGAATGAAGCTCCTCTGGGTGCAAATTCCTTGGAGGTGAAACTCCCAATAGAGAAAACCATGTTGTGGCATCACAGACTTGGTCACATAGGAGAGAAAGGCTTAAAAGCCTTGAAAAATAAAAATCTTGTTGAAGGGAATGTTGATTGCAACCTTGAGTTTGATTTTAATGAACATTACATTTATGGAAACCAACACCATGTTTCATTTTATTCGAGTCCTCATAAATTTTCTAGCATATTGGATTATGTTCATTTTGATGTATTTGGTCCAATGAATGTTCCTTCATTATCGAAGTCTATATATTATGTTTCTTTTATTGATGATTATTCGAGAAGGGCATTTGTGTATTTTCTAAAGAGTAAATCAGAAGTGTTCAGTAAGTTTAAAGAGTTTAAAAAGTTGGTAAAAAATCAGACTAGAAGAAAAATTAAAGGTTTGAGGATAGATAATGGTGGTGAGTTTTGTTTTACATATTTGAAAAGGTACTACAAAGACCATGGGATTAAAAGGCATAAAACTACACCTTATACTCCACAACAAAATGGAGTTGCTAAAAGGTTAAACAAGACGCTAATGGAAAGAACGAGAAGTATGTTGAGCAAGGTTGGTTTGGAGTAGAAGTTTTGGGTTGAGGCTATCGCTACAACATGTTACTTGATTAATCGTTCACCTAGTTCAACCCTTCTTGACAAAACCCCTTTGGAAGTGTGGTCTGGTAAGAAGCCCTCTTTGAGAAATATTCATGTCTTTGGTTGTGAGGCATATGCATATGTGCCAAATGAGAAAAGATAAAATTTGGAGAACAAGGCTATCAAATATATCTTCATTGGCTATGGTGTTGGTGTGAAAGAATACAAGCTTTGGAATCCTGTTACTAAGAGGGTTTTGTACAACATAAGTGTAATCTTTCGTGAGTTGAAGCCTTCAGTAGTTGGTCTGTAGTTAGAGAAAAATAAAAAGGAAAAGAAGAATGATGTTGAAATTTCTCAAACTCCAAATAAAGAGGAACTACAAAGTGTACCTAAAATTGAGGAGAGTTCTAGTAGCTCTGAGAGTTCTGAAGAAGAAGAACCACAACCTTAGCCTCAACCTGTGAGGACGTCTACATGTGAAAAGCATCAACTTGATAGGTATAGATTTTCTATGTTGGATTCAAACTATGCCTATGCTTTGATTACTAGCACTAATGAGCTTAAGACTATGAAAGAGGTAATTAATATGTCTAACTCAAATTCTTGGTTGAAATCCATGAAGGAGGAAATGGCGTCTTTGAAAAAGAATGAAACTTGGGATTTGGTACCCCTGCTTGAAGGGCAAAAGCTTGTTGGATGTAAATGGGTATTTAAGAAAAAGATTGGTCTAGATGGTAGTGTTGAGAAGTATAAAGCTTGGTTGGTCGTGAAAGGCTATTCCTAGGTGGAGAGAATTGATTATGGAGAAATATTTTCTCTTATAGCTAAGTTGACATCCATTAGGTTTCTTTTGTCACTTGCAACAATGTATGACTTAGAGATCGAGCAGATGGATGTGAAGACAACGTTTCTTCATGGAGAATTGAAAGAAGAAATTTATATGTCCCAGCCTGAGGACTTCATTGAAAAAGGTAAAGAAAGCCTGGTTTTCAAGTTAAAGAGATCTTGGTATGGTTTGAAGCAATCTCCTAGGATGTGGTACCAAAATTTTGACACCTTTGTGTTCTCATTGGGATTCATGAGATCAAAATTAGATCATTGTGTTTATTAAAAAACTAAAAATGTTCGAGTTCTTATTATTGCCCTATATGTTGATGACATGTTCATAGGAATAGTAAGACTGTGATTTTTGATCTAAAATCGCATTTGTCAGCAAAGTTTGAAATGAAAGATCTAGGTGCAACAAGGTATATTTTTGGGATGAAAATGAAAGGGATAGAGGAAGTAGAAAGATTTGGCTCAGCTAGAGTAAGTATATCAACAATATCCTGGAGAGATTTGGTATGACTAATTGCAAGCAACTAGTTGTTCCAGTGTTGCAGGGCACGAAGCTATTTGTTGAAGATTGTCCAACATATCCTATTGAGATGGAGGACATGACCAGAGTTCCTTACGCAAGTGTTGTTGGTAGTGTAATGTATGCAATGGTCTGTACAAGGCCAAACATTGCCTAAGCAGTGTGATTACTTATTCAGTTTATGGCTAATCTAGGAAGACCGCATTGGGATGTTGTGAAGAGAGTTTTCAGATATTTGAAGGGAACTTCGGAGTATGCTTTGTGTTATCATGGAAACTTAGTTGGATCACAAAGATATCTTAGCATTCATGGGTATGTGGATTCTGATTGGGCAAGGGACGTTGATAGCAGAAGATCCACTAGTGGATACATCTTCATGTTATTTGGTGGTGCAATGAGTTGGATGAGCAAGTGGCGAGCTGTAGTCACTTTATCTACTACTAAGGTAGAGTATATGTCAACAACACACACTTGCAAAGAAGATGTTTGGCTTAGACGTTTGTGTTTAGATATTGGGTTTAATGCAGGGCAGATTACGATCTGTTGTGATAGTCAGAATGCTATTTGTTTGGAAAAAAATACCACTTTCCATGCCAAGACGAAGCATACTGATGTTCAGTATCATTTCGTTTGTGATATGGTGGAGGATGGAAAGGTTAATCTAGAAAAGCTGGATACTCTGGAGAATTTCATTGATGCATTGATAAAGCCTATGAGCACAGACAAGTATAGGTGGTGTGTCATTTTGATGGGCCTTGGTTCCTATGAGTTTCAATAACTTTGAGTTTAGAGGAAGCTAGTAAGTCTTCGTCAGGTGGGAGCTTGTTGGAAAATATGCCTCAACTTGTTGGCTTGAACCTCTCTTAAAGTCTTGGCATTTTTCCCTTTGTTGGCCTTCATTGTCAAACTATCATCGAAATCTAGAACCTTGAAACCTAAGTTGCAGGGTTCTGAAAGATCATAACTTGGTGACATTGAGCTTCTCACGGGATCGCTGAATTTCCAAACCTTGGAACCTATGTCGTAGGGTTCGTGAGTTTCATAATCTCCCAACATGGTGATCTCCTTGTTGTCGTGGGTTTTAGGAATTTCCTAACCTCTGACTGAAGGTTCTGAAGTTTGGGTTTCTTCTAACTTGGCAATCCCTTTTGTTGTTGGCGAGACATACGTGATTCAGTGAGAGATCTTCACATGTATGTTCAATATTTGGAGGATTGTGAGCCTAGTGGATTGTTGCGTCGAGGTGACCTTATGGTGTCAGCGAGAGATACTCCTAAGTCTTTTCGACTAGGTGTGTCTCATCAACGATTTGGTGGTAGCGATGTTGGTGTGATAGGGTGGTGTCAGTGTGAGATCCTCCAATGTCTCTTAGAAATCCTGATGATATCCCATTAAGAGCTTATCAATGTGACATGGGGTTTTCGGGGAGAGATCTCCCAAAGTCTTGGTGACATTCTAATGGAGGTAGAGACTCGAATGGTACGATAGTCAAAAGTGGTGGACGAGTGATGTGTTGACACATGGCATGAATTCATTCGTTGATTCTACATTGCTGTTGTGAATCAACAATCATTGGACTGACAACTATATTTCTTGATAGGGATATATTTGCATTAAATGCATGATCTGACTTGGGGGTTGACAAAGAGAAAATATGGTAATACTTTGTAATCGAATTTATTGCTAGGTAGCTTGATGCATGTTGGATGGTGGTGTGTGTGGCCTGAGATGAAGGAAGCTTGTCGATGAAGATAGTGAAATTAATGAAAACCTAACTGTGGTTGAATGGTTTTACAATATATGCTCTTCTTGCATTGTAACAATGCGAGGAGAACTGTAATCTTAGTGTGAGGTCAATCAAGGGATTGGATTGTTGATGTGAGTTAACATCTGAGAGTGAAGTCTATAACTTTGTATGTAATCTATTTACTGTAATACAAAGTGACTTTACTTGGTGTGTGGATTTTTCTCCCGTAAGGGTTTTCCCACATAAATATGGTGTTATCTCTGTGTGTGATAATTTTTCAATCCTTTTATTTTGTGAATGTGCATCTCAATGAATGTAACTTGTTAAATAAATTTTTTCTACACTTCTCTCTTGAGATTTTGCATTAGGAAGGCATTTCCGCACCGCTGCTTTCCTTACAGTGTGAACAACTAGCTGGTGATACAAAGCATAACAGGGAAGATGTTAAGGAAGTTGTCCTAGCTATTCAAGAAGTCTCACAAACAATTGCACACTCTCCTCCTCTAATATGGGCAAATGATATGACTTATTTTCTCCAAATAGGTGAGTGTCCACAAGGAATGGATAGAGAAATATATTCCATATGTACTCTTGAATGGTATGCTTTTCAAGGAATTCAATGGTATGTTGCTTAGGTATATTGATATTGATCAAATTAACAAAGTTCTTGAAGAATTTCATAATGGAGCAATAGGCGGACACTTTGCACCTAGAACAAAAATGTTGAAGATAATGAGGGTAGGATATTATTGGAATAGTCTATTCAAGGACACACATGCATGGTTTAGGAGATGTAAAAATGTGACTTTTTTCTTAGATAAGGAAAAATTAGAAACTCTACCCTTACATCTTATTCAATTTGAAAAACCCTTCATGAAGTGGGGTATTGACTTCATTGAAGCCATTAATCCATCTTCTGGTGTAGGTAACAAGTGGGTATTCACTCACATTGATTACTTCACTAGGTGGAACAAAGTTATAACATTGAAAGAAGCTAACAAGAATGTTGTCTTGAGCTTCTAGATGAAGATTCATTGACAAGATTTGGTGTTCCTAATTCCATTATTTTTGATAATGCCTTGTCTTTTGTAGGTACAAGGATAAGTGAAAGGGTTGTGAAGAATGATATATTCTTGAGTACATTCTTTTTTGCTATTATCCTCAAGGTAATGGACTAACTGAGGCCACAAATAAAATTTTGATTAGGATCATCAAGAGAACCCTTAAGGATAATCAGAGGGCATGAAATACAAATTTGAAGTAAACTTTATGGATGATAGGATTACCCCTAAAATAGCAATTGGAAACTCCCCATAAATTTTGGCTTATGGTAAAGAGGAAAGATTGCCTATCTCACTTGAGTTTCTAGATTTGGATTTATCTAAATAGCTTGAGATGTTAGGAGAGGAGCCAATGGTAATAATGTTAATACAACTAGATGAGTTGGAAGAAGTTAAAGATCAAGCCATGAAAAAATGAGGATACACCAAGCACAAGTGAAAAGATCTTTTGATAAGAGGGAAACTCCTAGAGTTTTCAAAGAAGGTGATGCAATCCTCAAGTGGGATGAATTGAAGAGAACCTACACATGTGAAACATTCCAATTTCGATACCTTTTGGAGTGTACCTTATGTAATTATTGAGTGCAAACAACATGATTCTTTGCAACTATCCAAACTAGATGGAGAGGAGTTACCTACCCAAATCAATGAGATACACCTTAAGCATTGTTTTCAAGGCGATGCTGACATTTTGTACATATTAGTTTAGTTTCCCTTTCTCTTTTCCAAGAAGTGTGGCTACATACTCTGCATTCTCCTTAAGGGAATGTATGACCCTAGATGTTTTGTTTTTCCCCCAAGTGCAAGTCTACACATGTTTTATTTTGTTTATTGTGGCAAGCCAGTTGTTGTAGTTTTCCCTTTTTGACTTTATGTCCAATGGACTAATAAGGCCCCTAAATCCCATGATTAGCAAGCAATCAACCCATAGAAGTTGTACAAATGATGAAATTTAATACCCCCTCCATGACCCATCAATAAAAAATTGATCTGAGAGATCTTATATGGACCATCTTGCATGAACTATGCCTTAGGAAACCCAAAATATGACCAACTATAAAGTTTCAAAATTTTAGGCTTTTAGTTGTCTCCTTGCTTGCATACCTTCTCTATCACTTTCAAGCTCCTCCTTTTTCTTTTTTTCATTTATTTCCCAAGCATTTCAAAATTCAATCATTGGCCTTAACCCTTAACCCTTATTACGTCTTTTTTTCTACGCCATAATTCCTTCCCTTGATGAGCAAAGTTCCAATAAAAGTATTCAAAGCATATCATGTCTTAAAGTTTTAGGCTTCAGAGATTGGTGATCCTCAGCATTTACCATCATTTCATCTTAAGCCTTAAGTCTTCTTTTCAATCTCTGATCTTTTTTTAAATTTCGACTTTCAACAATTGGGCCTTCCCTCTATCTTTTGTCTTGTCCTTGTAATAAAACATAAGGTTTCTTCCCAATCCCCAATCCCCGATGTCATATCTTTGGTCTTTCACAATTAGGTTTTTCTTCTAACTTTTGTCTTATCTTTATGATAAGGTTTAAGTCTTTCATCTGATCGTCATTGGAGATTTCCATGGATTTGAAAACCTTGTCAAAATCTAAAAGTTGTTTCGAAACCTCGTAATAAAAGTAAAGATAAGTTTTGTTGGAACTTTGAAAGGTTTTGAAAACCTTATCAGACTATGACGTGGTTTTAAAAACCTTGTTGAGCCTCGACAAAGGTTTTTAAACTAGGATTAATGACCAATGCATGAGAAATAAAGACACTTTTTGAAACTCAAAGTCTTGTAAAAAAATTGAGATGTTTTAAAAACTTTTTTGGGCTTCGATGTGGTTTTCAAAACCTTGTCGAACTTCGAAATGGTAACGAAAACCTTTTGAGCCTTGACAAAAGTTATGAAACTGGGCTTGTGTACTGAAAAAAGTAAGAAAAAGTTTGGTTGGAGATTTGAAAGATTCTGAGAAGATCGTTGGACTCCGACATAGGTTTTGAAACCACTTTCAATCCTCAACAAGTTTTCTGAAACCATAAGCTTTCCTTCTTCTCTCAGATTCCTAATATCTTCTCCTTCATGCTCTTCCATCTTCTTGCCAACCTTCTAGTATTTTAGAATTCTTCTTTATTTTCTTCCAACAAGCGTCAGTCTCGATGCTTGAAACATGGCAGGAGCTATCTTTCAGGATCAAAGTTTTGATGTTCTTCACGCCACCATCTTCATTGACATAGCACACAATACGTGGTATTATCGATGCTCAATATTCGATGAGATTTGCTCTCTGGGTTTTTGAGATCGTGGCGCTCTCTCTTCAACTGTTTGATAGACATTTCTTCATAGGCGCGTTGGCCGATGTCTGATGAGGACGATATTTTGAGGTTGCAAACCATTTAATGATCATTCGAGTGGTTGTTTCAAGCTCAAATCTTTGACAATGTTCCAAAGAGATATCTTTCCAAGCTGTAAATTCCATTAATGCTACGAAGACTTTCCCAACAGCTAGATCTAATATCGAAGGCTACAAGGAGGACATTTAAGGAATTTCTTATCTATTTATAGTAGAAAAATGACACACATGGTTTATTTATTATGTGTAGGCCACTTTTCTGTTAGGGGAGAGGGGCCCATAGTGGAGCGGGGTTCAATAGTTGGGATAGAAGTAGTCCTTAGTGGGCCCCATAGTGGAGCACCTTAATATCCAATTACAAAACATTTTTTATCCATAAAGTACACAAACTAACAAATCATGTGATGCTACATTAGCGCACCAATAAAACATGACTTAGTGTACCACTATTAGTCTCACTTTTTTTTTGGGTCTTTTTGGATACCTCAACAAAAAGCATGCTGATGTGGCATCATATTTGATGATGTGGCCCTAAAATGAAATATACAAGCATGTGAGTTGCCAAATAAACTATTGTACAAAATCGGGAGTGATTTGAAATTTCCACATAAGATTTTGAGAAATGTGAAATTAGGGTGCTCTACTATAGGCCCCTCTCCCCTAGAGGATCATGTCTTGGCCATAATTTGCTACAATTTTTTTAGTGTTTTATGTTCTTCATTTATGGATTCATCATTGAGGAAGCATGACATAAATGTCAAGGCCTTTATGTGGGACTTTTAGCTTGAGATTTGGGAGACTCTTGTTTGCATATGATTTGCAGGAGGTTTGGCTAGGATTTCATACCTAGTCACTTGCTTTATTTCTCATGACCTGTAGAGTATATATAGCACTTTTGTGCTCTTTGTAAGGCTTCTTCCCGGTGGTTCTCCCTATATTTTATCTATCATACTTATGCAATATTTACATTCTACAACTATAAAATTAGCTTGTATGCCTATGTGTCAATAAAATCACTGCTTTTACCTCTTCTCAATGCTTGTGTTCTATGTAATATTTGATACCTCCATGAAAGCATAAATTCTTATCATTTTATTGGAGTGTATGAGTGTGTTAATCTGATATGAGTGTTGATTGTGGATAATATATACCCTTTTGATCTCTCTGACCATAGAATTCATTCTCTCTTGTAGGACTGATGAAGTAGAAATGTGTATTCTTCTCCAGTGATCTTGTTGATGCTTTGTGCTATTCTAAGTAGGAAGACACATTTTCATCTTTGGTGCATCACCATCTTTTCATTTTTCTACATTTATTCTCTCCCCTTTCCCTCTATGAGATGCTAGATATGTTAGTGGTAGGATTTCATATGCTAGGTTGGACCAGTATTATTTCACTTGATTTGAAAATAAAACCAACATTATCCAAAGATCTAACCTTAGTTTTCAAGGTCCCACACCTTGAGGTCATTTTTATTGTGTTAATGGAATGCTAAGTTTGTGTTTAATAGGGTGCAATTTCATGTGACAACAATTAGAGCTTACATCAATATGTGTATCATAAACACCACCTATTAACTTATCATCTATTAATCTTGTATCAACACTTGTATAAAAAACAATACCTATTAACTTATCATCTAGGAATCTTATATATTTTATTAGCATATCTTTTAGTATTTCTCGTTGACAATGAGGCTTGACTACTATCAAAAAATTCAAAATGATTTCTCTATGTCTATAGAAGAACCCTAGAGGGGCTTTTCAACACTGGTGAGCTTTAGATATGTGTACAAATACATACAAATAAGTGAACTGGAAGTCAACAATAAAGAGGAAATAACCATTATACTAGGACTAAATCACACTAGGAGGACAATACCATGTGTGACCCTACCCAAGAGGAGAGAAAAATATCTAGATACAAGTTTGATTCTTATTATTGACTACATTCTAGATCCAATAATATTTTATCAACTCCCTAAAATTGAAAAAATTAAACAAAATTGATTTAGCCATGTCACTATAATTTCATTCAAAACTTCAACTCTTTATTTAAATCTAATTATTTATTTTAATTTATTCAACCAAAATAAATATAAAATTACTTGATTTCTCTACATATACATATCAAAAAAATTCATTTAATTATTAAAAAATTAAACCTTATATAATAATTTATAATTAAAAAATTAGATAATTATATCACATTATAAAATCTATATTTTAATCTTCTATTAAATAATTATATAACAAATATACATCTAAAAATTTGTTGAAGTCCCAAAAGACACCTAAAAGTTTTCATTCCTAATATATAGCAAGAGTCAACATTTAATAACTAACAAAAAGCTTGAATCACTTCTTAAAAAACTAATTTCCTAATAACTAGTAAATGGAAACCATTTAATCAAAGAATTTTAATGAATAAGTCCTAGTTAAATTTTATAATTTAAAAATATAATAGTACATAATCCACAAAATACAAGTGCTATAAAGGCACACCGGTTAAAGTCTAAGCATGACAAGGTTTGAAATAAAGATAAAAAATAATGGCCAAACCCAAATAACATTAAGCAACTAAAGAAATTCTAGTCAAAGGATAATTTTTTATATATTTTCTTCCCTAGACATATACAAGGACATAATAATCAATAGGATCCCAACTAGTGAGATGTCCCTTTAATTTAGGAGTATCTTTTGAGATTGATTGAGCACGAACTAGGGAGATGGCCAAATCTAGGGGTGGAACTTGCCAAAATTAGGCCAATCAGTAGCACAATACCCATGAGAGAAAGTAGGGGTGGTTTAGAAGAATGAAACCATCCTCTATGATTATAATTATCTTTGATACTCAAAGATTGAGAACCACAAGAATACAAGGGCCTTTGTATTGTCTAGAAGACTAGTTGTGGCCATAACGATGCCCTTGAGGAGACAAGGGGCTAGGAGAAACTTTAGTAATAGTGTAGGGGCCATTTCCTTAGTGGTCCAAGAGATATTTAAGATGAGAAACTTCAAGTGAAAATTTACAAGCTTGCATGTGAATTTTCATAAGAACATTAGAATAAATCATAGCTTTAGTATACACAAAAAATACTTACATTTATAAAAATAACTTAAAAAAGGAGATGTGTTTCAATATTTTCAAATGATGAAGAGATTTTCCACCTTGAAAACATACCAAATGTAGGTATAACTGAAAGGGAGAGAAGGCTAGTCTCCTAGTAGGACCATATTCCTAGAAAATAGAGTGGTCTTAAAAGGCCTAAAAAACATGGATCCAAATCCAAGATTTTTGAGTTCTAGGATCAAACTAGAAAGGAGTTTTAATATTATCAATTTTCCCACAAAATGGACAATAAGTATTGATAACCCTAGAAGGGGCCAAATGAGCATCAAGAGGAAGACCTTGATATAGAGTACACCAAGTAAAGTGTGAAAAATTAGGTTCACTAATAGCCAACTAGACACATTAGACAATATAATTCCATAAACCAATAGGGGACTAAAGCTACCAATGATGGTTCAACTTAACAATCAAAAGAAAATGAGGTGAAAACCACAAATATAGCCAAGGTGAGACACAGTATTAGACAAGATCATGACAAGTGTCTTAATCTTATGTCATGAGACAACTAATATTAAATGACTTAGGACACAATAATTAAATTTCAAAAGATAAGATATTATGATAACTAAAGACCTTCTAGAAAGATTCCCTAGGAACTAAGTAAACTTAACATGTAAATAGGACCCACTAATGAACTAGTTAGGTAAAACACCTAATTACACCAACTAAAAAATTGTCAATTTATATGATCGAACAATTCTCAAAGTTTGTGGGGCCTAGAAATTTTTTGCTTAGACCTATAGATGGATGTGGGGTCCATACACGATAAGTTCCTCTCTTATTTTTTTCATCTAGACACCATTTTACTTTACCAAGAATAAATGCATTCTTGTGATATGTACCATTTACATTCAACCTAATGTTACCAAGAGCCATATCTTATATTATACACATCCTAGGACTAAATTGACTATGCCAACATGTCAAGGAGAGTGGTGAATGATAGGGGAGGAAATATTTCATTTCTCAGGCCTTTCAATCTGTCTAGGCTATAGGGTTCCAACAAAGTATCTTAAGAGCCCTAAGAATAAAAAACTACCAATTTATGTTGAAGCAATTTTTAGAGTTTGTGGGGCTTATGTGTGTTCTATCTAGACCTATAACTATATGTGAGGTCCCTCCATAATAAATTATCTCCATTTTCATCATCTCAACAATATTTGACTATACCAAGAATGAATGTATTCTTACAAAATACATCATTGCATTCAGTCTAATGTTGCTAGGATTCATATGTTGCATTATACAAATTCATGCAAACAAATTTAGGTGGGTGGGTGGGTTAATGCAATCCATTTGAAGTACAAGGTTCTATAAAAGTATCTCAAGAGCCTTAAGAGAATTTTTTTATCAATCTATGACAAAGAAATTCTCAAAGTTCATAGGCCGTAGGAATCTTTTCTTGAGACATATAGTTGGGTTTGGATTCCATTCACAATAACCTCTCTCAATTTTTGTCATTTTGGCTTTGTTTAAACAACCTAATAATGAATGCATTCTTGCAAAATGTGTCATTTGTATTTAGCTTGATGTTGTTAAGAGCCATATTTTACATTCTATGCATAGTGGGGTTGAACCAACTATTCCAACACATTAGGGTTGGTAGGTTAATGATATAGTAAATCCCATTTAATTTTCTAGTTTCCTGATATGTTTAGGCTTTAGGGTTCCAACAAAGTCTATTAAGAGCACTAAGAGTTAAAAATATCAATCTATAATTGAATAGTTATCAAAATTCATGGGGTCTATAAGAGTTTTATCTAGACCTACAAATAGGTGTGTGGTCCCTCCACCATAGCCTCTCTCAATTTTCCTCATATTAACATGATTTGACTATACCAAGAATAAAAGTATTCTTTAAAATGCATCATTTGCATTTAGCCTAATGTTTCCAAGAGCCATATGTTGTGTTTTATACCTTGTGGATCCAAACTGTCTATGCCAAAACATTGGTATGGGTAGGTGAATTATAGGGGAGACCCTACTTCATTCCCTAAGTCTCTTGATCCATTTGAGCTACACACTTCCAACAAAGTCTCTTAAGAAATGTAAGAAAAAAACTACCAATCTATGATGGGTCATTTATTATACTTTGTGGGGACTATAAATTTTCTTTATAGACCTATATCTAGATGTGGGGTGCATCCAAAATAACCTCTCTCAATCTTTTTCAACTATTAATCATTTAGTTGTGCCAATGAATGCATTCTTGCAAAATGTGTCATTTCAAAGTAATGTAAATGTGCTAGTACAATTATATTTTATTCTTCACATTGTAGGGTTGAATTGATTGTGCCAAGATATTAGGGTGGGTGGGTGAATTCTAAGGGATGCCCCATTTTATTCCCAAGGTCTCCTGATCCATGTGGGTTGCATAATTTTGACAAAGTCTCTTAAGAAACCTAAGAAAAGAAATTGTCAAACTATGATGGAACAAATATTAGAAATTTTGGGGCCTAAGATATTTATTATAAACCTAAAACTAGATATGGGGTCCCTCCAAAATAATTTCTCTTTAATTTTTCAACTCAAAATCATTTAATGATGTCAACATTAAATGTATTCTTACAAAATACATCATTTGAGAGTAGTGTAAATGTGCCAATATGAATATTTGTCTTCTACACCTCATGGGGCCGGAATTTATTGCACCAACATGTTAGTTTGGGTGGGTGAATATTAGGGTAGGTCCCATTTGATTCCCTAAGTATCTTGATTTTTCTGAGTTGCATGCCTTAAGTAAGGCTTCTTAAGAGATCTAGGAGCAAAAAGCTACCAACCTATGACAAAGAAGTTCTTAGATGTTATGGGTCCCTTGAATGTTCCTTATAGACCCACAACTAGATGTGAGATACCTCCATGATAAATTCTCTCAATTTTCATCATCTTCAAACTATTAGTCCATACCAAGAATGAATGAATTCTTAAAAAATATGCCATTTGAGAGTAGTGTAAGTGTGTCAATAAAATTATTATTTTTATTTTGCACTTGGGTAAACCCACAATACTGGTTTACAATTTCGTTGAGGAAGGAAAATTTCCAAAACGCTCCCATGAAAATAAAGTTGGGTTTTTAGGGGTTCGTTCGAAGGGGGGGTTCGAGCGAACCCAAAAAGGGGGTTCACTCAAACCCCTCGTTCGAGCGAACCTAAATTGGTGATGTCATCACTTTTGGTGCCTTTTTTAAGGAAAACAAAGGAAAAATTGTAAAACAAGGAGGGTTCAAGCGAGCCCCCCTTTGCTTGAAGGGGTCAAGGGGGGTTCGCTCGAAGCCCCCTTCTCTCCCTCTTCTACCATTTTTTTGCAAATTTTTTCCTTTCAAAGCTTGGTTTGAGGATGAAAATGCAGGAAAGTTCACAGACCCAACTAGATGATGGTAGTCCTCAAAATGAGCTATCCATTAAATATAATTTTAATATATTTGGTTTTATTATGTATTTTTTTTAGTTTAATTATACATAGGTTTTTCACCAAAAATCAAGCTCTCTATTTTGCACATGTGGAAAAATAGCAAATTATAAAAAAAATTTTGAAAAATATCTATGCACTAGATATTGATGTCCTTGATCCAACAAAAAAAACTAAATTTCGATACATACAAAACAAGTTATGTGTTAGCAAGTAAACCTATGTCTGAATTGTAATTGGTCTGACTTCAAAACTTAATTAAGAAAAAAAATCAATAAAACACTATGAAAAAAATTACATGTACTAGATATCATAGTTACGAATCTAAATTCAAAAAAATTAGAATTTTATCCTTTATAGAAAAAAGTTGTGTTAGCAAGTACACATCACTCGTAAAAAATGGTGTTTACTATTAAAAACTAGTTTTCGAAGGAGATGGAAAAAGAAATGTAATTTGATTCCAAATATTAAAAATATATATATTTGGAATCTACAGACAAAATGTCACAAATCACTAGTTTGCATCATCTTCAAATTCCTCATCGTTTAGCAGCTATAGGTGCCTGAAAGTGAAGATTTAGTTAAAAAAAATCAGTTGAATCTCCATTTTTGCCAAAAATTGTAAACTAGTATTGTGGGATCACCCACCTCATGGAGCCAATATGAAAATACATCAAAGTGGGTAGTAAATTTAGGGAGAGACCTATTTTATTCCCAAAGTGTTATAATCCATCTAGGCTACATGCTTCCAATAAAGTCTCTTAAGAGACTTAAGCATAAGAAAAAAATTCAATTTATGATAGATTAGTTCTCAAAACTTTTCGGCTCTATGAATGTTTCATCTATACCTACATCTAGATATGGGATCTCTCCGCAATAACCCCTCTCTTTTGAAAAATTCATCATTTGCATTCAACCTAATGTTATTGAAAGCTACATATTGCATTTTATGTCGTGTGGAGCCTAACCAAAATTTCCAACATATTAAGGTAGGTGGTGAATGCTAGGGGAGGCCTCATTTAATTCCACATGTCTCTTGATTCATTTAGGCTACACACTTTTGATAGTCTCTTCAGAGACCTAAGAGAAAATAATTTCCAAACTATGATGAAACAATTTTTTAAAAACTCATGGGGCTTACAAATATTCTATCTGGACCTACAATTAGATGTGAGATCACTTCAAAATAACCTCTCTCAATTTTCATCAACTCGTAATCATTTGATCATGCCAACAACGAATACATTCTTGCAAAATGCATCATTTGAGAGTAGTGTAAATGTGCAATTAAATTATTATTTTTGCATGTTGTGGGGCTAAACTAATTTTGTTAATAAATTGGGGTAGGTGGGTGAATACTAGGGGAGGATCCTTTATATTCTCGAATTCTTTTTATTCATTCAATGTTGTATTGTATATATATATATATATATATATATATTAGTTAGCATTATCTAATAAAAGGTTAAGTTAAATATAAATAAATTAATATTTATATTTATAAGATGATTTATTATATAGACAAATTATTTATGGTTTATTAATTAAATCTTAATTATATATATAAATATTAGTTTTTATTGCTAAAATTATTATAAATTATGTGAGAATAATAAATAATTCTATTAATAATTGGTTATATAATGTTATAAATTGAAAATAAAAGTCTAAGTCGTTTACTAATAATTTGATTAAGCAAAAAACTATATAAAATATCTAAGAATAATTAATTATTGAGAAAGATATAATTTTAATTAATATATAATATAATTGATTTTAGTTAATAATAATTACAATAATTAAATGGTATTGATATTAATAAAAATGTAGACATACATATTAATGAAACACAAATAACCAAAAATGAAAACAAAGACTTAAAGTCATACAATTAACTAAATAAGTGAAAATAAATATTTATAAGATTAGATACAAGTAGATAAAGAAAAGGGTAAAAAGATTGATATTGTTGGCAAGTTGGTTATCGTTGATGTCAAAAGCATCATTGATGTCAAAGGAGATATCAGAGATGCAGTGGATATGATTCTAGAAGGATTGGTGAAGGTTGATGGCAAAAGGAGCATGTTTTGCAATTATTGCAAAGTTGCTCAAAAAGTTGTAATGTTGTCATGCAATATTGCTATGTTCCTACAGAAGTCACTTCAGAGGTTTGCGAAGGAATTTGACTATAGATTCGACATGGGTTTTTTGAGAGGAGTCGATTGGTCTGGTCCACATGATTAGATGATGTCTAATATGCTTAGGAATGAATTATTTGTGCTCTCGATCTGATATAGGGTTTGCAATTAAACCCTAAGGTTTACAGTCATGGCAATTGAAGAGGATTTCTAATTTATCATTGACAATGTATAGGTGGTTCCTAGTTGCTTAAGTTATCACTTAAGCCCTTCAAGTTTGTTGGGAAATTGACCCCCTTTCCTAGCGATTATTGGCCTGGAAAGTTTTTAATAACTATAATACTTCCTAAGTCGCATGGTAAATATTTTCCCTCAGATTGATCAATGGTTGTGATCAAGTCCTAAAGATCGATGGCCTCCTTGCCATCCCGCTAAGTATGTGGTGGGTCCCCGTCTAGCCCTACAGGATAGCAGGATTGTGACATGTGTCAGGTGGGACCAAATAAAGAGTGAGGTGACGAAAGTGGATGGTGACGTGTACAAATAGGTGGCAAAGAATGATTGATCGATATGTCAATTCACATCATTGTTGTGAATTGCACAATGTTGACGAAGATGATAGATGGTGTTAGCCTACTAGCCCACTGAGATTTGGTGGGCCCATGTTTTTTAGCTAGTGGTATAGCAGGCTTGTGACGTGTGTCTTGGTAGACCCCATGCTATCCATGTAGTATGTGACAAAGATCGACGGTGATTATCAAACAGATCTTTAATTTGATGGTCACATTTTAATGTTGGGCGATGAACGCGGACTCAAAGATAGGTGGACAAGTGTCCCAGTGGATAGGTAGCAATGAACGATTGCATCATAGAGTTTATTCACATCACTATTATGAATAAAAAAGTGCTAATTATTGTAGCGATGCACACGATGAGATAAGATCAACGGTGCTAGTTAAAAGAACTTCATCCAACAATGTTGTTTCAAAGTTTGAATGTTAAATGGAGAACGGTTGATTGTGGTGTGAAGACAACAAATCAATGGCCCTAATTCAAAGATGGATGCCTCAAACAACTATGACAATATGAATGTGGGCTAGATCTGGTAATTGAAACAAAGGATGAAATTAAATGATCTACCTGCTCTTGCAACCAACTGATTGAAGATTTAATTTGCAAGGTGGCATCACAGTTTTCCAAGGAAACAAACATCAAAATTAGATCGATAAAACAAGGAAATGCATTTAATGCTTACTAGGGTTAGGGTTTTGTAGATTGCCATACTTAGTAAAATCCATTGGATCAGTTTGAGAATGAATGACTCAATGTATAGGTAGCTTCTTGGAGAAGATTTTGAGTGAAGGAAACCCTAACAAAAGTTTCTAGATGAGTTGGATGGTGTTGCATGCTTGAGGCAATTATTGCAGGTCGGTGAAGGTATGCAAAATAAGATAATTAGAAAATTGTCAAGGTTTAGAGGTATGCATGTAGTAGAGAGAGAGGTAGAAGAGGAGGAAACAGAGAATGCACAAGTTGTGAATGAGTATAACCCAAACAAAAATCAAAGAGCTTTATCAGGGTTTACATTCAAGGTGCAAAATAGAGAGAGGTGTGTAGGGAAGAGAGTTGATTTGCAAAGATTGTAACAAATAATTGATCAGTTGTAAATAGAGTTGCAACATTGAATTGTCTTCGATAAAACAAATTGTAATACTGTCATTGTAAATTTGATTGGTGTGTGCCATCAAATAACTAGGTAGGTGCTCAGTGTAGGAAGTTGGTGCTTCCATGGAGTGGGTGCTCCTAAAACCAGGGGATTGGTGTCTCCTTAGGGTTGGTACCCTTAAAAATTGTAATAGAATATTTTATTGTGAGGTTGGATTAGGACAGTAGATCCTAGAAGCACTTCTCACCGTGGTTTTTCCAATCCTAGGTTTTCCACGTACATCTTGTGTTATGTGATGTTGTGTGTGCATGTTTTTGTTTCTACATATTAAGTTTTAATCTGAACGAAGTGTGTTTAAAAGGAATTAATTTGCATAAAATTTCTAAGGGCTAAATTTTAAAGTGATCTATTGATTCACCCCTCTCTCAGTAGATTGTTGCGTTCCAATAGATATTAGATATATATCTAATAGTGGGAAAACATGTATATTTAATATTAGATAAATATGACGAGTATTTAAATCTAAATGTACATATGCATTGGAAAGAAATTCAAGGTTAGGGGGTTTCATAGGGGAGGAGAAAAGAAGAGGAGGGGGAGACTAGGGAGAGAATGACAGTCTAGGAAGGGGACAAGCTAGGAAGGGGGGAGAAAAATAGAAGGGAAGGATATGAAAGGAGGTGCAAAGATAAGGTAAAGGGTGAGGCGTGAAAGAGAAAGATCAATGAGGAGACACATGTGAATCAAGGAGTTTAAGAGAGGTTGCCAAGCTTTGATAAAATTTTAATTAATATAATATAATTGATTTTAATTAATAATAATTACAATAATTAATTGACATTGATATTAATAAAAAAGTAGACATAAATATTAATGCAACATAAATAACAAAAAATGAAAACAAAGACTTAAAGTCACAATTGACTAAATAAGCAAAAATAAATATTTATAAGATTAAATACAAAAAGATAAAGAAAAGGGGCTAATAAAGGAAAAGGGTAAAAGGACCGATATTAGATATATATCTAATAATGACCAAAATGTATATTTAATATTCGATAAGTATGATGAGTATGTTATTGAAATCTAAATTAGATATGTATTGGAAAGAAATTCAAGGTTTGGGGGTTTCATGGGGGAAGAAAAAGAAGAGGGGGGAGACTAGGGAGAGAGAATGATATTCTACGGAGGGGGGGAAAATCTAGGAAGGGGGGAGATAAAGAGGAGTGAAGGATATTAAAGGAGGTGCAAAGACAAGGTAAAGGGTGAGGGGTGAAACAGAAAAATCAATGAGGAGACTAGTGTGAAATGAGGGAGTGTAAGAGAGGTTGCCAAGCCGGGATACCATTTCATTCATAATCCCTATCAAGGTTGGTGGCATGGATCTTAATGACAATGGATTCTTGGAGTTTTTGCTTGAAGAAGTTATCTTCTTTGACCAAAAATTGGGTGGATTTAAGGAAGATGTGGTGTTTGGTGTTGTGGAGTACGATTAGCTTGGGCTCTACGATTAGCTTGGGCTCTAACAACCCACAAATCACAAGGATTGACTCTTTCCAAGGAAACAATTGATATAGGACCAAGAGAAAGAGAAGGGTTATTAACATTTATTGATACATCACATGTTAAATCCTTGGATGGACTCAAAATCTCACCACCATTTTCATATGATCATTATGAAAAATGAAAACAGAGAAGCAAATCACCAAAAGGAGAGTTGAGGAGGAATGACTCAAATCTTTGAAAAACAATAATTATATATAATGCATACATTATTAGATATTATTTTTCTATTAAACTCTAATTACTTAGCATTGAGATTATATTTTTGGTTTAATATGAAATGTCTTATTATTATCTTTTATTATGGTGATTGTGCATTTGGAAAAATATGAAATGCTTCAAAAAAATTAATAGATGGGATTAATATGAAATGGTTCATTCATTATTTACAAAAGACAATAACACTTTATACAAACACAAGAAAAATATGCTAAATTTTAATATTTTACATACCACATTATGGATGCTACTAGCATAGATATCTCAAATACATCTATCTAAAAGATGTCGAGAGATATTAGTCTTGAGGCACCTATCTATTCTCAATAACAATTTAAATATATGCACTTGAGATTGATATATCTTGACATCTTTTAGATGTATTTAAGATATATATACTAGTTTACCTATTTGGAACTTAACTTATAAAAGATATGCATATGGAAACAAGGTGAAAACCATTCCTATAAAAATGTAAAATAATAGTTCACCTTTAAACTTCCTAAAATTCTCCCTTAAAAATAGTCCAAATATTTTAAACTTAACAAAAAAATTGCTTAAAATTAACTTATTAATAACTAATTCAACAAGACAAAGAAAAATTAATTGCAATATATTGCCTAACGACAAGTATTAATAATAAAATAAAATAAAATAAATAAATAAATAAAAAATGTAAGCTTTAAACTCCATACTTCTTTTAAGTTTAAAAAAATAATGAAACCATTATATTTTAGCTTTAAATATAGGGGAGAGGACCCAATAGTTGTGCACCCTAACTTTGCGCTTCTAATTATCCTACATGGAAATTTCAAATCACTCCCAATTTTTACAACTTACTTGACAAGTCCCCTGCTTATAACTTTCGTTTCAGGGCAACATCATCAAATATGATGTCACATCAGCATGCTTTTGTGTCAAGATGTCCAAAAAGGCCCAAAAAAAAGTGCTACTAATACTTGTGCATTCACATCATGGGTAGTTGAGCGTTGATATGGCATCAAATGATTGGTTGCTTTTTAGATCAAAAGAATACATTTTGTTTAATTATGGATAGTTATGTCACAACTATTAGGCATTATATAAACAACTACTATCACAACTATTGAAACATGCTCAACTATTGGGCCCTCTCCCCTAGCGCATATAATATATTAATTACTATTATAATAAATATTAATAATGTAATTAATATATTTTTTTTCTTTGTAAGGTAAAGTTTGTATTAATAAAAATGGACAAAAGTCCTATTACAGTCCATAGATATATGTTCCAAGCGTTATTCCCCCATCCAAGTGGCTAGGCATATTAAAAAGCCTTTTCGTTCATGAAAAGCTTTCTAATTATTATCACAAACCTCTTTAACGTACTAATAAGCCTTGGGCATGGACTATTCATGTTTCCCTTTTGATTAATGAGAGTGGCCTTTGGCCCTTTCACACGTACGACGCCAATCTTTATAATTAATCCACTTTAACTCTGATGGCTCACCCTTACCAAGTGTTGATTAACATACAATACAATAATGTATGTGGCGTTCTCCTCGTTTTTTTATCATTTTTCTTCCATGCCATTTCCATTCTTCATTATCAGGTATCAAATCTAGTGGATATTTTGGACCGGACAAAATTTCACATGAGCTTTACGAAGTATGATTTCCCACCACCACCTTTGTTCGAGTAACCTTTTGATTGCAGACACGGGCTTTCACTAATGTTAGTAGTCTTTACTAACTTTAATGAATTTACTTTGTCAAAAGTAACCCACAACCATTATCTTGGCAAGATATTGCTTCCCAACGCTCCCCTTAACTCTGAACAAATGCGAGCTTGCCTTTTGACTATGAGAAGAAGCCTTTGATCCTACTTCATTAAATCAATTTTTGCTTACTTTCGACCCTGTCGATGCCCAAATTTACTAAGTTATTAGCCTCTCTAAATGTGATTAATTGAGAAGTTCGTGAAACCCCTCAAAACTTCAAGGGCTATATCCAACAAGGCTTGGAGTTTCCAATTCAAAGCCCTACCATATCTCACCACATTGACCGCTAGCAAGGAATCACCTTCGAGGACCACATTTTCCAATTCCAGCTCCCTACAAAACCTTAAATCCAAGATCAATGTCATGAACTCTACTTCATTATTTGTTCCTCATGGGGTAGATGCCAAGAGACTACCAACCAGTTCACCTTCCCAATTTTTCATTATGCATTCGACCCCAAACTAGACAGGGTTTCCCCTAGAGGCCCGACAAAAATTCAACTTGAACCACCCCTTACGAAGAGGGTGCCACATGGCCTCGTGCCTCCTAGATTGAGAAATGCTACCTCCCAATATAGTTAAGGGTGGGATTTTAAGGCCAAACCAATTGCTTTGTGGTCCCATTTAGTAAAATATTCCTTTTATGCAACATACTCAGCCACTCTAGTGCTGGCTAATTCAACTATTGCAACTTCCACTTTATTTAGAAATGATGGAAAACATATCTTAATGCCCTAAAAAACCCATCTGTTCATTTCTTTCCAAATTTCCCATGCTAAGATTGAGGGGAGCTAATTATCCAAAGGCATGAAAATAGAGTTGATTCTTCAATATACGCCAAGCTTTGAAGAGACTAAATATATCATTTGGGAGAGCTCCCAACCACCCCAGTTTGGCATAGAGCCATCACCAAAACCCTTGAGCAAAGGGATAATTGAGCAAAAGATGATTCATGCTTTCTTCATTTTCCATACATATCTCGCATCTGGACTGGCCTTGGAATCCCAACTTGGAAAATTTATCTCCTGTCAATACCTTATTTTGCAAGGCTTCCCATGCAAGTGTTGGCCTTTGGTAGGCATGTTCTGTGCCAACACAAATGAATGGGGAGAGAGGTCAATTGGACATCCTTTTACAACATTCTATAACCATCCTTCACATTGTATGGACCTAACTGAGAGCCACACCAAACCAAATTTTCCTCCCTTGGGTGGACAAAGATTGTACTTTGATTTAGAATTTATTCCAATTGAGCTAGCTCCAACTCAAGAAAACCCATGTTACGAAAGATTGTCTAGCACCAAATTTTCCAACCATTGTTGCCATCTTTTTCAAATAATCTCTCACATATAGACCCCAACTCATTGAAGAGTTTCCTCTGTTTGTGCAATGTTTAGCAGAATTTCCAAGCTTGGGAATCCCCTAAGAGTCCTCCCAAAAGAGGGAAAACCTACCCTCATGAATGTCCCATGAAAGGAAGTCAGTGAGAAGAGGTCTACAACTCAGGATTATGAAATTCTAAATCCTAGATCCTTTGGGTAGGTTGCTAGACATTAGTATTGTTTTTCTCTCATTATTGCCTAGATACTTATTTTGAAGGATTCCAACCCATTTTTGGTTACGATCCATATACATGTTCCACACTAACTTAGCACCTAAAGCCAAATTCTGCTTGAGAATATCCTTCACACCAGCCCCCTACATCTTTCTATTTACTTATCTTGTCTCAAGCTATTAGAGGGGTCTTCTGAACTGCTTTGAAGAACCTTGCCAAAAGAAAATACTCAACTTTTAGATCAAATTCTAATGTACCCCATTTGGCATTGAGAGAAAGGATAATAGATATATGGGAATTGTAGAAATGAATAATTTTAGCATGGTTATTCACCCCACCCAGGATAGCCACCTCCCTTTCCAAGAGGAAAGTTTGTAATTGATCTTTTCCCAAAGTGGATCCCAAAGTTTACCATTTCTCAAATCTTTGGAGAAAGGAAGCCCCATATATTTACATGGAAGTTGCCCCTTTTTGAACATGAAAATTTTGATTTTTTTTGCTCGATCCTAGGGCCAGTGTTGAAGAAGAAAACCTCTCATTTTTCTTTGTTCACTTACTGGCCTGAGGAATCTAAATATCTATCTAAGATCTCCTTGAAAATATTTTCTTCTCTTCTTTTGGTTGCACCAAACATCATGATATCATCATCAAATTGCTAATGAGAAATGACAGGGAGATTACTTGTGACTTGGATGCCTTCCAAATTTCCACTTTCTACCTCTCTTTTGATCATCCTACCTAAAGCTTTTGCCATTAATATGAAGAGAAAAGCAGACAGAAGGTCCCCTTTCCTTATACCTCTTGAGGATTCAAAAAATTCCTCTAGGGTGCCATTAATTAGCATTGAAAACCTTGAGTAGACAATACAATTGAAGACCCAACCAATCCATGACTTGTCGAATCCAAATGCTTCCAAAAACTTGCATAAGAAGCACAAATACACCCTATCGTAGGCCTTTTTGATGTCCAACTTAATCAACATACTCTCCTTCCTTGTATTTTCTACTGAGTGAATGACTTCTTGGGTGATAATCACTCCTTCCAAGACTAATCTTCTTGGAACAATCTCGTCTAGTCTTTTGATATTAAATTTGGGAGAATTCTTTTTAGACTATTTTCCATTACTTTGGTCATGATTTTGTAGATTGTACTGTATGGAAAAATGGCTCTGAATTCATCCAATAAAGTTAGTTTTTATTTTTTGGGGAATTAGGGCTATAAAGGTGTTTTTTAACTCCCTGAACACTTTCCTTGAGCTCCTTGAGTCCTTAATCACATCCACAACTTCATCCCCTACTATCTACCAACATTGTTGGAAGAAACAAGTCAAGAATCCATCTGACCCAAGATCCTTGTCTTAAAGAAGTTGTTCTAGTGCCATCTTGATATCTGTTGATGGTGGAAATGGCACAACAACAGTTAAACATAATATCACTATCTTGCTCTCCTGAAAGAGAAAGAATAACACATGGATATCTTAACTCCCAAGGTCTTTGTAGTTGGTTCTCAACTGTGCTGATTTCACTCAGTGGTTGATGTGAACTATAATGTTCAAGGGGCCTGCTGGTGTTGAGCTTGTAGATTGTTCTAAGATCGAGCATGAATTTAAACCTACTTTAACTGGGGTTTTTAAAGAAACAGAAAAAGATAGATCAAGGTTTTGGTATTGAAAAGAATGATGATTCATCTATATTAACCGGACTTGTTATATTTCAAGGAATTGTAAACTAAAACTGAAGAACAAAATTAACTCGCGATTAACACACAGTTGCATTCATTCGCAGTGCTGATTTCTACAACAGATTACTAGTTACCATTTTTAAATAAAACACAAAATAACATTTCATTCCTTGAAGGCTTCACAAATCAAATGATTAATCTCAAGATAAATACCATTCTGGAACACAATATGAAGTAGGTTCAGGTCTGGTTGCTCCTATTGTCAGTGAAATAGATAAGCAACATTTACAAATCTGGCACAATCACTAGTGTACAGAAAACCTATGTCTTCAGATCGTTCCGTCTACACTAAGAGAACTTGAGGGATACATTACTGCCTCGGCTAAATCTCACTCCTAACTAAGAAGACAAAAGAAGCCCCCTTTACAAAGAAACAGGATGCAGTTTTCATCCCCTCTATCTTTCCTAAAACTTCTATCTATATCTTTTTTAACTCAAAAAAACTTCCTTTTAAAGAGAAAGAATACGCCATATATACACCACCTCCCGAAAAGAATGTCGGACCCTGTTTTTAGGGTTTACAAAATATCTTCCTCTAGAAGGGTCGATGTTCAGATCTTTTGAATAAAGTTGGTTCTGCATTAAATGCGAATCCTTGTTGTTCATGTCGGTGAAAGATTATCACAGGGATGATCTCAGATCTTTTGCGGCTATAGCATTAACTCCTACGCCTCCGTGTCCATCTTCGAACTTCCATGCCGAGCCGTCTTGAATGCCCTAAAGCATTACCATTAATGTCGAGCTACCCCTATTAGTAGACACCAGTTGTCACTATGACTCATGGTTTCGCCCTCCTTCCTTCGGCCTTCTTCTCGCTCCAGACCTTATGCCAATATCATCTCCTATCGGCGAGACTAACTTCCTCCACTGGGACATTACACCGAAGTCGCATCCTTTCGCCGAGACATCGTTTCATTTCGGGGAGACTTTGCTTGGTTGACGAGACGTTACACCGAACTCAACATACTACACCGAGGGCACAAAATATGTCAGCGAGACCCTATCAGATTGGCAAGACTTCCTAGCAAAACCCAAATCCTTCACCGATGCTGCTTCATTTCGGCAAGAGTCCACCTTGTTGGTGAGACATCACGGGGGCTCCATTAGTCACACCGAGAGTTTGAAACCATCGGCGAGACCATCACTTGTCGACAGGACATCCTGTTGAGCTCCTCCGTTCTCCCCGAGCTCATTCTATTTCGACGAGACTTCCTCGAGAGACATCTTAAAATAAACAATTTGATCCTGCAAAACATATGCCTCCATTAGTTCTCAAAAGAAAAGAAAATATATTATAATAAAATACACTATTGCTTACGATTTCATTCAATTTTACTATGCCTTCGTCTTTTAGCTAAAAGGAACCCAACCCTGGCGGGGGCGGAACCAAAACAAAACCGGAAACAACACCCACCTTCAAAACCTGCGGGGGTGGAACCAAGAAGAAATCAGAACTGGGACCGGAGTCAGAATGGGAACAATCCATGGGAATGACCATCATTTCCCAGTTCAACCCACATTCTGGCTCCATGCCCGGAAAGAAACCAAATGCTAGGGACAAATATGGAAACAAACGCAGGCGAGATCGGAGCAAAAATTGATCTTGAGCAAAACACAATGGGGGCGGGGGCAGAACTAAATCCGAGATTGAAACTTCTTCAAAGTTTCAGTTTCGGATTCCATCCTGATCCTGCCTCCGACAACATAGAAAGAGACGACAAAAAGAATGAAAAATAAAAGGGGAAAGGAAGAAAAACACCCCATGACCAAACGATGGGAATCGGGGCAAAACAAACGAACATGGCGGAACCGGGACCGGAACCAGACCAGAACCAAAAACTTTTTCAAGTTTCAGGTTCGGCTCGGTTCCGAACCCGCCTTTGATGACACTCGAAAAAGACAAAAAAAAGGACAAGGAAGAGGAGGAAGGGGAGGGAAAACCCCATGACAAAACAAAAGAAAGAAAAGCAAAAGAACAAGACAAGCGGAACCGGGATTGGAATGGAACCCGAACTTGAAACTTTTTCAAAGTTTCAGGGTTTGGTTCCAGTTCCGGTTCTGGGTCCACCAGAACAAAATGAAAAGATGCGCAAGATAGAAAAACAAAAAGAGGTAGAACCAAGACTAGGGAAGGAATATAAAACAAAACTTGGAAAGAATTCCAAGTTCGGTTTCCATTCCGGTTCTGGGTTCGTCAAAACAAAAAGAAAAAAGAAATGCCTAAGGTCGAAAAGAAGACACCTGGGGCATAGGACACAAAACCAAAGGAAGAAGACCAATGAAGAAGAGAGAGTAGTGGAGTCAGACTCGGGATGGAACCCGAACGTAAAACGTCGAAAGAATTCAAAGTTCAAATTTAGCTCCGGACCCGAATCTGACAGAGCAAAAAGGCAAGACCAAGGAACTGTCGGGACCGGAACCGGGAACATAACAAGACAAGAACTTGGATAAAAATCCAAGTTCAATATTGGTCCCAGTTCTGCATCCAACAGGACAAAGGAAATGCCAAGGCAGAAAACCAAAGGCCAAAGGAAAAGAAAAGAACAAGGGGGACCCATTTTGTTCCAAACCAAAATGGGGTGGTTATGCAAGGCATAACAAATGGCGACTCGGTTGGGAAAATGGTTTAACTATTTTCAAGAAACTGAAGGATTCAGTTACCCAAAACTCCTGGTTTATGAACATCACAACTCCAGTTGGGTCAGTTTTAACAACCAAGGTTGAGCTAGAATCTCAAATGTAGACCAACACTAGCTACCCCTAAATCTGTGTGTGCTTGATGGTGCATCACTCTTTTATAAAGTTTTCTTCATCTTTCGAATCAACAATGTGCAAGATTTGAGCTACATGAGTTGATTCCCTTTAGTTGTTGTGCAATGATATCCTAGGCATCCCTCCGCTGCCAGTCAGGCATTCATAGCCCCAATGGAGATACCTCTAGTTTTCTCACAACATTGCTCTACTACCAGCCAAACGTCCATTTCCCCGGTAGAGATACTGGAATCACCCATTCATATTGAGTCCGATTTTCTTGTAGATAATTATTTTTCTCTTCTTTTTTCTTTTCTCTTGGAGTTTCAGATATTTCATTCAATTTTTTCTCAATATGTCAGATGTTTAACATCTGTTCTGGGTTGAAAACTACCATGGACCTCATAACAGCACCTGGGAGATCGAATTTTTCACTCAAATCTTACAACACTATCATCCTAGGACAAATATACCATTACAAGAGGGGATGATCTTGATAATTTGTGATAGATTCAGAGGAGCTAATGAAGGTTATATACTTTGTACCTTGTTTTCAATGCTTTCCACAACTCTTATTGACGATGGGCATAAAACAAAGAGTTTAGGACAAGAGCACCCAATCCGCAAACCTGAAAATATCTAAACCACTTCTCTCCTAATAACCAAAGTATACTTCAGATAACAACCCATCATTTTAAGATGGAAAGAACAGAGAAAACTCCAAAGAACAACAAGACAAAGAGTGACAGTAGAGGAAACGAAGGGGTGAAAAGAAAGGACAAACAACAAACAAACAAAACTATTTACACAAAGAACATGAAACTATTTACATGCAAAACTGAATTAGCAAGCTTTATGACTTGAAATAATGCTTAAGAAATTTCCCATTGATAGGCAAGGGAACAGGTTTGCCAGTTAAACTACTCAGTCAGCAATCTGATAGGGACCCAACTAGAGCTTATCGAATTTCTGGTGACTGCCCTTCTTTTCACTAGCTTTATCCCATAGCACCACAAGGTCTGATATCCCGAAAGCCTTGATTTTGGCTCTTTTGTCAAACCAACGTTTGACAACAGCCTGGTGTCTAAAGAATTGTTGCAAGGCGACATCTCTTTGCTCTTCTAATTTCAACAAGGCAACTAATCTTACTTCTATCCTATTGTTACTGGAGTGGAACTTCTGCATGAACTCAAGGATAGGTATTTGCAAATGAATAGGGAACATAGGCTCTTGTTCATACACTAGTTTAAATGGTGAAGTTTTTAAAGCAGCCTTGATCCTAGTCCTATCTACCCATAACACAAATATTAGCTGGGTGTGCCAATCCTTAGGGTTGTTTTCTAACAATTTTTTAATTACCCCCAAGAGATTCTTATTGGTTGATTCTACAACTCCATTTCGTTGTGGGTAATAGTTTGAAGAGTATTTCAAGACAATTTTGTGCTCATATGCCCATGAAATGAACTCAGTAGAAGAAAAGGAAGAGCCATTGTCACATACCAATGTGAAGGGTACTCCAAACCTAGTGGTGATGCATTCAGTGAGGAACTTGATTACTACCTCTGTTGTGCTGTTCTTGCAAGGTATAGCCTCTATCCATCTTTTGCAGTAATCAGTAGCAGTCAAAATAAACTTGTGTCTTGCAAAATAATTTGGGTTAATTACCCCAATAAAGTCTAGTGCCCATTGGGAAAATGGCCTTACCTCGTAGACAGGCTGCAAAGGCATGGCTCAATGGCGTTCTTTTGATGTAGAGATCTAACATATGTGACATGTTCTTGTATGTTGATGGGCATCTTTGAACACATACGACCAGTAATAATCGGATCTGAGGATCTGGTGTGCCAATGAGTCTGCAAAACCATGACCTGCGCTGTGTTTCCCATGAAATTCAGTGATCACATGTTTAGCCTCCTGCTAATCAAGGCATCGTAGGTACACTCCCTCAAAATTCTTCCTATATAGTAATCCTCCTTTGAGCATATAATGATAGCTCTTCATTCTCAGCACTCTCCTTTGAGTGGCGTTCATTCCCTCTGGACATCGATTGTTGAGGATGAAACTGATGATATCAGCATACCAAGAGTCATTGGAAAAGGACCGAGTAGTGTATTGCTGGAAAATAATGTTCTCACCAGCATTCGTCATGGATTTAGACAAGCCTGTTCCTTTGACAAGTTTCATAGGGCGTATCTCTAGATCAAACTCTTGCAAGATGGGCATCCATTTCCCTCTTCTTTCTCCCAGCTCGCTCTACATAAGTAGAGACTTCACAGTAGCGTCAGGAACTACAAAAATGATTTGTCTTTGGAGAATGTAGTGCCTAAAATTTTTGACAGCTCTAACCAGCACAAAAGATTGTTTCTCAAGAGGCGGGTATTTGATCTCAACATTCTCAAACAAAGAGCTCATGAAGGCGATTGGCCTCTCCTCTCCCTCTTCTCTTCATTGAGTTAGGACAGTTGTGCAGGAATGTTCAAAAGCAAAGGAATAAATATAGAATGACCTCACGTAGTCAGGGCTAGTGAGGACTGGAGCTTCCGAGATGGATTGCTTGACTTGAGAAAATGCAGCCTTTTCCTCATCATCCCACTCTATTTTGGCATCTTTCTTCATCATTCCATTCAATGGTTTTACAATTTCTGCAAATCCTATGATAAACTTTCTCATGAAGTTTATTTTTCTAAAGAAGGATCTCATCTCTTTCTTACTTCCTAGCATGGCTATCTTCAAAATGGACTCAACTCAGTCTAGATCGATCGATATTCCTCTCTCAGAGATTATGTGTCCCAAAAGTTTCCCTTCAGAAACCCCAAACACACTTTTTGGGATTCAAGGAGACTCCATACTGGATACATCTTTGAAGAACTTTGGCTAAGTCTGCAGCGTGGTTCAGTCTATCTTTGGAGAATACCGTCAAGTCGTCCATGTAAACAATAATGCATTTACCAATTAAGTCTTTAAATGCTATGTCCATGGCACGTTGAAAAGTTTCTCCAACGTTTATTAAGCCAAATGGCATCCTTCTATAAGCATATGTTCCCCACTTTGTAGTGAAGGTTGTCTTCATCCTGTCTTCATAGTTAACCATCACCTGATTGCATCCAGAGTAACCATCCAAGAATGATATCATCTGAGATCCATTGACAGTCTGCAAGACTTCATCCAAAGAAGGAAGTGGGTAGTTATCCTTTTTTGAAGCTCTATTCAGGTTTTTGAAGTTTACGAACTGGAACTAAGTTAGCCACCCATGTTGAATGGCGTATAGGGAAGATTATCCTTGCAAAAAGTAATTTCTGAACTTCTTTGAGGATCAATGGTTCAATCAAGGCATTGATAGGGCGTTGTTTCTGTCGAAATGGCTTAACTTCAAACTTTAAAGGAATAGTATGAGTCATTACAGAATCATCAAATGTCTTTAGGTCTTCATATCCCCAGGCTATTGCAACAATATCTCTCTTCAGTGCCATCAATATGTCTTTTCTGATTGCTTCAGGGTAGGCTTTCCCTATGTAGACATTCCTTTCAAGGCCATAATGAGCTAGGTTAACAATTTCATATTCACCTCCTTTATCTTCAATTGATATCTTCTCTCGAACCCTTGGGTCTGAATCAAAAATTCTTTCCAAGGCCATCATTCCCTTGGGAATGCTATTTCTTTTTAAATTGAGGACCCCTTCTGTATCACAATCTTTGGGGTTCCAATCTCCTTGATCCCTGTTGGACTCATCAATGATCTGTCCTTTGAAAACATCTGAGCTTGCTAGAAAAGCAAGAATATGTCGATAATCATCAAAGACTTGAAAGTTACTGACATTGTCAGGAACTGTAGGGGTGGAAATCAACTCCACTAAGAATCTCTTAATCTTGGATTCTTTCATAGGTTCGAGGCTGCTTGCAGCAACAACTAATAAATCAGCTATCTGATTCTCCTCTCTTGGGTTTAAACTAATCCCAAAAGCATCAAATTCTTCAATCAAGTTCCATACCCGATTTGTATAAGCTGCCAACCTTCTATTGTGACATGTGTATTGGTTGCGCACTTGCTTGATAACAATTTCTGAATCTTCTTTGACCATTAAGGCTGTGAATTTCTTCTTATGTGCGAACATCAGCCCTTGAGTTAGAGCTTCATATTCTGCTATGTTGTTGGTGCATTCAAACTGCAATCTGTAAGAAGCAAAGAAAATTTTCCATTTCGGGCTAGTTAATTTAATTCCAACACCACAACCTGTTTTGGATTTGGATCCATCAAACCTAAGGGTCCACAGCTGATCATGAGCTGGGGTTGATCCCTTGGAGGTTATTGCGGGCATTTGGATAGGATTAGCCAAAGGTGGGGCTCCTTGATATTTTGCATCAGGTCTTAAGAAGGGGTTTGCAATAGGTCGTTCATGTGTGACTTCCAATTCCTGTTCAGATGTATCAAGTAACCCATGGCTATCCTTCTAATAGTTACTTATATCTTTGATGGATCCATCAGGTTTTGGCATACTTGTGAGTGCAGGGGTGTCAGGAAAATCTTGGAGTTGTTCCTCATAAATATGTTGGTTTGGAAATGTGACCGAGTCAAGTTCGATTTGAGAAGGAATTCCCTTTGAAAGTATCTTATCCCTGGTTAGCACTATTGCTTCTTTGGCTTCAAATGAGAAGCAGTCTACAATGGTCTCAGGGTGACTTAAGCTAGCTTCCTCAACTTGGGAAACTTGATTTAAAATGTCAATGCAGGGTTGGCAAGTCAATTCAGAATGATTTTGGTAATGCACCCTGCACCAATTAGGGAGTAGAAGATTTTGCAGATTGGTATCTTCCCCTAAGACCAGTTGATCCCGTTGTAGCTTCTTGATCAATGCATGTTGGTTTTCATTAATCATAGGATCAGGGAACTTTGGTATTGGCAATTCTTTAGGATCAAGAACAGAAAAGGTTAAAATTTCATCTCTTTTAAAAACCCCTATCCTGATTTCAAAATAAGCTACATCATTGGGACAATCATATTCAGTGATGACATGCTTGAGGCAAGGTTCACTTTCAATCCTAATCTACGTAGGCACTCCCCTCCATGGTAGCCACATTTGTGAAAAGTCAAGGGAGAGGTATGCCCCGATACCTTTCATCAAATCTCTACTCAGCAGCATACCATAGGTCTCGAGAATGTCTGCTACTTGAATATCTATGTTGGTTAGGATCCTAGGCTCATATCCTACTTGCACATGTATGTTTCTTAATTCCCCTACCACATTAACCTCCATTTTTTCAAGTTGGATGACCTTCTTGTTTGTCTGAATGGGGTTTAATCCCAATTTCTTGCATACAGAAAATGGCATAACATTGCTAGAAGCCCCTCAATCTAATAGACAATTATGTAGGTTCTTCCCACAAATTCTTAAACATAGAAGAAATGGTGGGGTACCTACCTTGCTTCTGTACAAGGCTGCATTCATGTCTGAAGCAGGTGCCATCTTGTTCTTCCCTTTTGATTTATCAACTTGCTCCAAAGCTTTCAGCACTATATCCCTTTGGGCAGGGCACCACTTTAGGATGTCAAAATATCACAGAATTTTTATGTTTCTGCATCTCAAAAACAATATAAAATTATGTATTACAACTTGCACTACCTTTGAAAACACCAGAGGAATTACCCTTGTTATAGAAGTCAGGCAGACCTTTTGGCGGAGGAGGGTTATTATCAGCACTTTGATTTGGAGGCACCATGTGATTAGGTGGCGCTGATGAGGTGAATGGACCCTTACTTTGATTTCTTAGGAAGTGTCCTCCCTTTTTCTGAAAAGTTTGGCCATCATATGAATCTTCCTTTGATTCATTCTCCTCTTGCCTTGGGAATGAAGGTTCCTCCTCAAAGAGGTCATAATTCATTATTGTATCTACTGAGCCGCCTTCTTTGTGAGGATTCCCTTGGAACGTTTGGGCATCTTCTTGTGCCATCTTGACAACTTTCTCCATTTCAGGACAATTCACCTCAGAATGGGTTGCAGTATCATGTAGTTTGCACCAATTAGTCATAAAGTTGAGGTCAGCCACATTTGCAATATGTGATCTCTCCTCATTAGCTCGATAGTTGTGCGAAACTCCACCATTATTGAGCCTTGTATTCCATTGTCTGTTGTTATTTGGCCTTTGGTTATATCCTCTATTTTAATTTTGATACCCTTGGTTAGAGGAGTTTTGGCCTTGATAACCCCTTTGGTTGTAATTGTTATGATTCTGATAGTTACCCTGATTGTTGTTGTTTTGATTAGGGTAGTTACCTTGGTTTTGGGAGGGGTTCAATCGAAGTTGAGCCATGTCATTTGTGACTTGGGACAGCGTTTTCTTCAAGGTTTCTACCTCATTTGTAAGCTGAACTGTCTTCTCACTTTCCGCACTCTTAACAACAGGTGGCTGACCACCATGATTTGGTGTTCCAATTTGGTTATGATGACCATGGGGACTTTGAGGAACCTGTGATTGTTGAAAGAAATCAGGAGTTCCAGTAGCAAAGAATGGAACAAGTGGTTGAGTTTTCATTTCAATCATAGGCCCATAATGGGAAGGAGACACCCCTGGGACAGTATTGAATAAAGGGGTTGGGCTAGGCATCTGATACCCCATTGAAGGAAAACCTCCCCCCAAACTTCCTTGTTGAGAGCTAATTTGTTGTTGTAGCTTAATGGCCAGATGGTAAACCTTAGACAGGGAATCAATATCAACCGGTTGATAAGTCCTTTGTAGGAACAAGCCAAGCAGGGGGTCTATAACTCTAAAGTAAGCTTGAATGGCACTATTCTCAGTGACTAGATAGGGGTCTTGCAATCTCCTATACATTCATTGGAACCTGGTATTGAACAAGGGAAAGGATTCACATGGCTCCTTCCTAATGGTAGCAAACTGGTGGTATAAAAGAGCTGGATCCACATAAACCATGAACTGATTGATGAAAGCATTTTCCAAATGTGTCCAGGTCATAATAGAACCTTGTGGAAGATTAAGATACTAGTTGTACACCATATCCCCTAAGGAATAAGGGAATAACCTATAGACTACATCATGGTGAGCTATTTGAGCTCTGGTACAAGTGTCCTTAAAAGCCTGTATGTGCTCTTCAGCACTCCTTGATTTTCCATGAATGTATTTGGGACAAAATTTCTCAGGATTCTTAGGCATGTCGTGAAAACCTCTAGGAATAGTCCCCAATAGAGAGGGATTATTTTGAAAAAATGCCATTGGTAGCGGAGGTGTTGGTTGAGTCAGCTATTGTATGGGTTGAACCAGCTGTGATGATAGTTGAGATGGATTCGGTGGTGGATTGATGGGTATCCACTGAGGTATTGGTGAAAAGCCTAGTGGAGTGAGTGGAGCTGATAAGGGTGGTATGATAGTTGCCCCAGTCTTGTGACTTCTATGTCTTATTGGGGTCTTGAGTTCTATCAAAGGTGGTGGATTTTCAGCTGATCGAAGAACTCTACGAGACCTTTCTGGTGAGAAAAAACCAGTATTATCCAGTTTTCCCTTCTAGGCCCTACCTCTAGTGCCAGTTCTCTGTTGATGGTAGAAATGGCACAACAATAGTTAAACAAAATATCACTATCCTGCTCTCCTGAAAGAGAAAGAATAACACATGGATATCTTAGCTCCCAAGGTCTTTGTAGTTGGTTCTCAACTATGCTGATTTCACTCAATGGTTGATGTGAACTATAATGTTTAAGGGGCCTGCTGTTGTTGAGCTTGTGGATTGTTCTAAGATCGAGCATGAATTTAAACCTACTTTAACTGGGTTTTTTAAAGAAATAGAAAAAGATAGATCAAGGTTTTGGTATTGAAAAGAATGATGATTCATCTATCTTAACTGGACTTGTTATATTTCAAGGAATTGTAAACTAAAACTGAAGAACAAAATTAACTCGTGATTAACACATAGTTGCATTCATTCACAGTGTTAATTTCTATAACAGATTACTAGTTACCATTTTTAAATAAAACACAAAATAACATTTCATTCCTTGAAGGCTTCACAAATCAAATGATTAATCTCAAGATAAATACCATTCTGGAACACAATATGAAGTAGGTTCAACTCTGGTTGCTCCTACTGTCGGTGAAACATATAAGCAACATTTACAAATCTGGCACAATCACTAGTGAAACATAAAACCTATGTCTTTAGATTGTTCTGTCTACACTAAGAGAACTTGAGGGATACATTACTGCCTTAGCTAAATCTCACTCCTAACTAAGAAGACAAAAGAAGCTCCCTTTACAAAGAAATATGATGCAGTTTTCGTCTCCTCTATCTTTCCTAAAACTTCTATCTATATCTTTTTTAACTAAAAACAAACTCCCTTTTAAAGAGAAAGAATACGCCATATATACACCACCTCCTAAAGAGAATGTCGGCCCCTGTTTTTAGGGTTTACAAAATATCTTCCTCTAGAAGGGTTGGTGTCCAGATATTTTGAATGAAGTTGGTTCTGCATTAAATGCGAATCCCTGCTATTCATGTCGGTGAAAGATTATCCCAGGGATGATCTCAAATCTTTTGCGGCTATAGCATTAACTCCTACGCCTCCGTGTCCATCTTCGAACTTCCATGTTGAGCCGCCTTGAATGCCCTAAAGCATTACCATTAATGCCGAGCTACCCCTGTCAGTAGACACTAGCTATCACTATGACTCACGGTTTCGCCCTCCTTCCTTCGGCCTTCTTCTCACTTCAGACCTTATGCCGATATCATCTCCTATCGGTGAGACTAACTTCCTTTGTCGAGACATTACACTGAAGTCGCGTCCTTTCACTGAGACATCATTTCATTTCGGGAAGAATTTGCTTGATCGGTGAGACGCTATATCGAGCTCAACATGCTACACCGAGGGCACAAAATATGTCGGCGAGACCCTATTGGGTCGGCAAGACTTCATAGCAAAACCCAAATACTTCACCGATGCCACTTCATTTCGGCAAGAGTCCACCTTGTCAATGAGACATCACGGGGGCTCCATTAGTCACACCGAGAGTTTAAAACCATCAGCGAGACCATCGCTTGTTGGCAGGACATCCTATCAAGCTCCTCTATTCTCCCTGAGCTCATTCTATTTCGACGAGACTTCCTCGAGAGACATCTTCAGATAAACAATTTGATCCTACAAAACAGATGCCTCCATTAGTTCTCAAAAGAAAAGAAAATATTTTATAATAAAATACACTATTGCTTATGATTTCATTCAATTTTACTATGCCTTCATCTTTTAGCTAAAAGGAACCCAACCTCAGTGGGGGCGGAACCAAAACAGAACCAGAAACAACACCCACCTTCAAAACTGATGGGGACGGAACCAAGAAGAAATCAGAACCGGGACCGGAGTCGGAATGGGAACAAGCCATGGGAATGACTATCATTTGCCAGTTTAGCCCACATTCTGGCTCCACGCCCGTAAAGAAACCAAACATGAGGGACAAATATGGAAACAAACGCAGGCGGGATTGGAGCAAAAATCGATCCCGGGCGAAACACAACGGGGGCAGGGGTGGAACTAAATCTAAGATTAAAACTTCTTCAAAGTTTCAATTTCGGATTCCATCCCGATCCTGCCTCTGACAACATAGAAAGAGATGACAAAAAGAACGAAAAAGAAAAGGGGAAAGGAAGAAAAACAGCCCACAACCAAACGATCGGAACCGGGGAAAAACAAACAAACATGGCAGAACAAGGACCAGAACCAAACTAGAACCAGAAACTTTATCAAGTTTCAGGTTCGGATTCAGTTCTAAACCCGCCTCCGACGACACCCGAAAAGACAGAAAAAAGGACAAGGAAGAGAAGAAGGAAGGGGAGGGAAAACCGCACGACAAAACAAAAGAAAGAAAAGCAAAAGAACAAGACACGCGGAATTGGGATCGGAACGGAACCCAAACCTGAAACTTTGAAGGTTCGGTTCCAGTTTTGGTTCTGGGTCTACCAGAACAAAATGAAAAGACGTGCAAGATAGAAAAACAAAAAGAGGTGAATTGGGACTGGGGAAGGAATAGAAAATAGAACTTGGAAGGAATTCCAAGTTCGGTTTCCGTTCTGGTTCCGGGTTTGTCAAAACAAAAAGAAAAAAGAAATGCCTAAGGCCGAAAAGAAAACACCTAATGCACAGGACAAAAAACCAAAGGAAGAAGACCAACGAAGAAGAGAGAGTAGCAGAGTCGGACTCGGGATGGAACTCGAACCTAAAACATCGAAAGAGTTCAAAGTTCAGATTTAGCTCCGGACCCGGATTCGACAGAGAAAATAGGCAAGACCAAGGAACTGTCAGGATCAAAACCGGGAATGGAACAAGACCAAAACTTGGATGAAAATCCAAATTCAATATTGGTCCCGATTCTGCATCCGACAGGACAAAGGAAATTCCAAGGCAGAAAACCAAAGGCCAAAGGAAAAGAAAAGAATAAGGGGGACCCATTTTGTTCTAAACCAAAATGGGGTGGTTATGCAAGGCATAACAATATCCTCTTTTGTGAAGCTATTCGTTAACATTTGATTTTTCTCTCTCGAAACCAAACTAGGAATCCCATGAAGAAGCTACTGGTGTGGGATCTTGACATGGCCTTCCCAATTGTTAAGCAAATTCTTGAATGTTAACGAATGAATTGGCCTCTTGGAAATGATTAATAAATTTGACTCTATTTTTCCCTTAATGCACTGGAGCCAATCACTAACAACTCTAGAAATATCTCGATTACATTTGCAACTTTCCTCTGAATTAAAGAGGTGCAACTCACTTGTATGATCTATTTAATAATTTGGTGGCTTTTAACCAGAAAGTGATAAGGTGACAAATGCTAGTTCATAAAAATGACACTAATTCGTGGAAAGAAAAGCAAAAAGCCATAAACTAGGAACACACAAATTCAAAAGACTTATGATTGTCGTACCAGGAAAGAAGAAATTTTATTGTAATAAATGGATACAATAAAGTATATTTCACACAAAAAATACACCTCTATTACACGTTCGACACGCAGATCGATATGCTAAACACCACATTTAAATTCATTTACAAACTATTTCAATATAAAATCATAATAGATGAATAGTGTTCCTTCTCGAAATACAACACAGTTTATCTATGGAGATCAAACCCTCTATCCTTCTCCCTCATCCTAGATATAGTAGTGAATTTCATCACAAAATGGTTACCAAAATTGTTACTAAAATTAGTGATGTTTCCTGTCATCTGACCATCTTCTTGAAACGGTTAGGAGAATATGATCAGCCAGAATAATTAAATTGATAAATGAAAAGACGTTAGGCAAGAAAACTTAATCTTGTTCATACCAACAACCGCCAAATGATATATCCAATAGCCATGCAATTAATGAAGGTTTAAGGAGATGGAATATGATTGCATGTGTATGTTGTCCAATACGGAAGGTAATTTAAAGTTGGTTCACATCGACCATTAATTCAAACCAAGTTTCCATCTCATCAAATCAAAGAGAGATAGCAATAATGTCTAACCAACCATCTATAAATTCAACCAGTGTCACCACACTTCGCCATCTAGAAGCATCCAATATTGTGAGCACTTAGATATTGTGAGCACTTAGAGTGATGAAGTATCAACAAATGATTTCATCATTTTGGAAGAGATCAAATGCAATCCTATGTTTAGGCATCTGTTTGACCAACTGAAAGAAGTCTTTGTCATATAGAGTGAGATAGAAGAGAAAGTGCTTTGTAGCATTCTGGGTGAAGCATTTTTTAGCCAAGTGCATGTGCATAATGCTACCATGTTGGAGCATTTCATGTACACTATCATCAAAACCTCTAGTCATCGTGACTAGGGAATGAGAGCATCTAAGTATTTGGTGAGGCCAGAGTTTCACCACCATGTCAATGTAGCCATTGTTGGGCTCAGTCACTATCCACGAAGCAGGTTGGTGGGTGACGCCATTTGCATAGCATCGACTCTTTATAATGAGGTTGTAGAAGAGGTTGTGACTCTTCTTCGTGTAGGGGTCGTGAGGAATGACATGGGGCTCTTTTCCCAATTTCTGCAATCACGCGAGAATCTATTCTCTCCCGCCTAAATTGAATGCCTTTAGACTATGATAGAGGGCATTCGAGTGTTGATGTTCACCCTTTGCGTTTGAAAAAGAAACCTATTTTTTTTGCTATCAATATCAACTTTTTGTAGTCGAATTGACAAATTTTGTAATGCCACTATGATGTATATACATATATATGAATAAAAATACCGTTTTGATATCACAATTTTCTTGTATGAATGATTTCTATTGATTTTGTTCATATCAAATTCAATGGAATTCGTTTCTTTCCTATATAACTGCATTTCCATTCAAATTTGTATTCACTATTATTTGTTATTCTTTTGAAGAATGTCTTCTGACAGTAGGGCGGGTGGTTCACAAAACTTAGCAAAACATCGCCCAATTTTTCAAAATATCTTGAAATCCCGCCCCAAAGCAAAACTTGTGAAACAAGTCACCTGACGGTCTTTGACAAGTTCGGGAACCTTTAGTACGGATTTCCTAAGATTAGTAAGGCTTAAACAGGTTGTAAGTTATAATAATACATTAAAACACCACCCACATTAAAAGAATAATAAAGAAGCGATAAGGTGGGGAAGGTTAGCAAAACTAGTGAAAACCCCGCCTAGGTTCACAACACAGTGAAACACTGCTTGGCCTAAAAACTTGTGATTTTTTTTATTAAAGATAGGGGAAGCATGGTGGCATTGAGGAGGGTACTGAAATTAAGGGTAATAGTGGCTCTGACTGGGGACAAGGACTACAAAGGATGTAGAAGAATCTAGAAGATGTGACCAATCCTATCCATTGGGCATAGAGTCAAAATGAGGACACAAAACCCAAAACAAAAAAACCCAACAAGAAACAAACACACCAAAAATGTGACTATATACAAGGAAGGAAAAACCTGCTAGAAACAAGAGGCAAGAAAGAGCTTACACAAAACCATTAACATGTTGAGAAAAGAATGACCAATCGCTGAATATGCCCACCTTTGCATAAAGCTTCTGGAGAAAGTTGAGAAGTAAGATTTCCCAAGTTACACAAATGTAGAGAATGAAGAAACTGCCACCAAGAAAACCTCCAAAAAGCCATTTTTCATCATATATTTCTTCTTGTTGCAAGAAAACTTGTACTAGACCATCTTTTCTCCTCCACTTCTCTTCACTAGGCTCCATTGATTCATGTACTTCCAACCCTTGAGATGAATTCCATGTTTCAACTTCTCTGACATTATGTTTCCCAAATTCATAGACCAACAACTCTATACCATTTCTTTGCTTTTTGGTTGTAACAACAAAAACCTTCTCATCCATCGATAAGCAACATTCTCTTCCTGTTTCTGACATAGGTTGGTCAAAAGTTGAATCAATGAACAAAGGATTATCCTACATTTCAAATTCATCAAAGACAAAGAGGGGGTTAGAATTAATTGACCACTTTATCCCATCCTGGGAAGCATCATATGTAGAGTCTTCATTGTCTTCCATATTAAAGCAAGGAGTTTTATTAGTAGATTCCTCAAAAATGAAAGTTTCATATTCTGGAGTGAGAAGGGAATCCGGCATTGGATCATTTATATTGGCATTAGGAGAGAAAGAATTATTCTCAAAATGGAAAGGAGATGTAACCTGAGACACAGAAAGTGACTTCTTCTATGGTGAATTATCTTCTTCATCACTGGACAAACTGAGACCATCTTCAACTTCAGTCAAGACTTTCAAATTGAAAGCTTGAGCATTGCAGTGTTGACTTTCTTCTTTTTCAAGCTATTGCATCCTACCAAAAACTGTCAGGTTAATATTTTCAGCGATTGGATGAGTATGTTTCATTACTTCAAGAAGTTTGAGAGGAGGATTAATAGGTAATTTGCAATCAATTTCAAACCTCTTAATATTATCATATTTCCACTTTCCCACAACTATAAAATCATCCTCGATACTTATCACTTCCAACTGAGCTTTTTCAATCCCTTGGACTCTATCTCTTTTGAGGATCAATTGAGTATCAGGGTCCAAAGCAAAAATAAATATGTGAAACTAGATTTCCTCGCTTTTTTTTTCAGGAGCAGGGATGTATTGAAGTGGTACACGAAATCTCTCTCATTGTCTTAGCTTTATCCATCATAATCTGAAAAAATTGTCGTAGGATGACCGCAACATTAGCTAGAGTTTTATAACACTAAATAAAATTTTCTCTTAAAATATTCCATCCTATGATGCATTCCCTTTTCCAGTCCCCTAAACCATTAGACTTCCATTTCGATCAAACCGTCGACAAATATTCTTACAAAAACATCTTCATTTTGAATACCGAGGATTCCAATCACTATAGTCATAGCTAGGATGTGTTCTTTAGGGTCTTGTGTGTTTTCATTAGAGAATTTAGGACAATTTTTTTCGGGAACCGGTAGGCAGGTCATGATATTGTGATAAGGCAAGGGGGCCAATGTAGTTACACCAAATATTTGAGGCCATGAATGATCAAAGTTGCCAACTCACGAAGGATTATGGATAGGGAAAAACCCCTAAATTAATCTCTAGGTGGCAGACGAGGAGGAGGTGGGTCCCAAAGGTGATGGAGAGGTTGATTGAGATGATGATTAGGATGATAGGGAGGGTTTTCATAGTATACGAACACTAATCTTGGGGGTGCTCGATTATCATTCTAGGTGGGTGTTGGGCCTGTTCTTCTTCTTCCAAGACAAGTTTTGCTTGCATATAATTTTTTGTGCTCCTTTTGTACCTCTAGGAAAGTGTATTTGATTGTGAAATGATGTCTTCTTGTTCTGCTTGCATCAAATTCAAATTAGGTTGCAATACAAGAAATACATTGTTATCGGGAAATACCATCTTTCCACATGGCACGATGGCAACTTGTTAGATATTATAATTTTGATTCCCTAGCAGAGTCACCAAAAATATGTTAGCAAATGAATCGGCCTCTTGGAAATGATTAATAACTTTGACACTAATTTTCCCTCAATGCACTAGAGCCAATCACTAATAGCTTTGGAAATGTTGCAATTGCATTTGCGACTTTCCTTTGAATTAAAGAGGTACAACTCCCTCGTATGATCTATCTAATAATATAGTGGCTTTTAACCAAATAGTGATAAGGTGACAAAAACTAGTTCATAAAAATGACACTAACATGGAAAGAAAAGTAGAAATCCATAAACCAACAACACACAGATTGAAAAGACTCAAGACTGTTGTACCAAGAAAGAAGAAATTATACTACAATAAATGGATGCAATAAAGTATATTTCACATAGAAAATATGCCTTTATTACACGCTCGAGACACAAATTGATATGATAAACACCACATTTAAATTCATAACACACATATTACAAACTATTGCAATATAAAATCGACATAAATGAATAGTGTTCCTTCTCGAAATACAACACAATGTATCTATGGAGATTGGACCCTCTATCCTTCTCCCTCATCCTAGATATAGCATTGAATTTCACCCCAAAATGATTACCAAAACCGTTACTAAAATTAGTGATGCTTCTTGTCGTTAACCATCTTCTTGAAACAGTTAGGAGAATATGAATGGCCATAATAATTAAACTGACAAATGAAAAGACGTTAGGCAAGAAAACTTGATCTTGTTCACACCAACGGTCGCCAAATGATATATCCTACAACGATGCAATTAATGAAGGTTTAAGGAGATGCAATATGATCACATGTGTATGTTGTGCAGTAGGGAATGTAATTTAAAACTGGTTCACATCAGCCATTAATTCAAACCAAGTTGTCATCTCATCAAATCGAAGAGAGATAGCTCAAATGTCTAACCAACTATCTATAAATTCGATCATTGTCACCACACTTCACCATCCAAAAGCATCCAATATGGTGAGCACTTAGAGTGATGGAGTATCAGCGAATGATTTCATCATTTTGGAAGAGATTGAATGTAGTCCTTTACTGAGGCATTTGTCTGACCAATTGAAAGAAGTCTTTGTCATATAGAGTGAGATAGAAGAGGAAGTGCATCGTAGAATTCTGGGTGAAGCATTTATGAGCCAAGTGCATGTGCATAATGCTACCATGTTGGAGTGTTTCGTGTACACTATCATCAGGACCTCTAGTCATCATGATTGGAGCATGGGAGCATCTGGGTGTTTGGTGAGCCTAGAGTTTCACCACCATGTCAATGTAGCCATTATTGGGCTTAGTCACTATCCAAGAAGCGAGTTGGTGGGTGATGCCATATGCATAACACCAAATCTTTAGAATGAGGTTGTAGAAGAGGCCGTGACTCTTCTTCATACAGGGGTCATGAGGAATGACATCGGGCTATTTTCCCAATTTTTGTAGTCGCATGAGAATCTACTATCTACTGCCCAAATCGAATGCTTTCAGAAGTTGTAAGAGAGGGCATTTGAGTGTTGATGTTCACCCTCTGTGTTTGAAAAAGAAACCTTTTTTTTGCTATCAATATCAACTTTTTGTAGTCAAATCGACAAATTTTGTAATGCCACTATGATGTATATGCATATATATATGAATAAAAATACCCTTTTTATATTAGAGTGTTCTTGTATGAATGATTTTTGTTGATTTTGTTCATATCAAATTCAATGGCATTCATTTCTTTTTCCCATATAACTGCATTGTAATTCAAATATACATTCACTATTATTTGTTATTCTTTTGAAGAATGTCTTCTAGTGGTAGGGTGGGTGGTTCGTAGAACTTAGCAAAACACCACCCAAGTTTTAAACATATCCTGAAATCTCTCCCAAAATCAAAACTTGCAAAATAAGTCACCTAGCAGTCTTTGCCAAGGTCAGGAACCTTTAGAATAGATCGCCTAAGATTAGTAAGGCTTAAATGGGTGGTAAGTTACAAAAATACAATAAAACACCGCCCACATTAAAAGAATAATAAACAAGAAGTAAAGTGGGAGGTTAGAAAAACTAGTGAAAACCCAACCTAGGTTCGCAATGCACAATGAAACACCACTTGGCCTAAAAACTTGTGCAAAAAATTGATTAAAGATAGAGGAAGCATGGTGGCGTTGAGGAGGGTACCAAAATTAAGGGTAATAGTGGCTCTAACTAGGGACAAGGACTACAAAGGACATAGAAGAAACCAAAAGATGCGACCAGTCCTATCCATTGGGCACAAAGTCAAAATGAGGATACAAAAACCCAAAACAACAAAACCCAACAAGAAACAAAAACACCAAAAATGTGACTATGTATAGGGTAGGAAAAACCTTCTAGAAATAAGAGGCAAGAAAGGGCTTACATGAAGCCATTAATAGGTTGAGAAAGGAATGACCCATCCCTAAATAGGCCCCCCTTTGCATAAAGCTTTTGGAGCAAATCAAGAAGTAAGATCGCCCAAACACAAATCTAGAGAATGAAGAAACTTCCACCAAGAAAATGTCCAAAAAGCCATTTCTCCTCATAGATTTCTTCTTGTTGCAAGAAAACTTGCACTAGACCATCTTTGCTCCTCCACTTCTCTTCACTCTAGGCTCCATTGATTCATGTACTTTGAACCCTTGCTATGAATTCCATGTTTCAACTTCTTCTCTGAAATTATGTTTCCGAAATTCATAGACCAACAACTCTATACCATTGCTTTAATTTTTGGTAGTAACAATGAAAACCTTCTCATCCATCAATAATCAACATTCTCTTCCTATTTTTGACATAGGATGGTAAAAAGTTGAATCAATGAACAAAGGATTATCCTACATTTCAAATTCATCAAAGACAAAGAGGGGGTTAGAATTAATTGACCACTTTATCCCATCCTAGGAAGCATCACATGCGAAGTCTTCATTGTCTTCCATATTGAAGCAAGGATTTTTATCAGCAACTTCCTCAAAAATGAAAGTTTCATATTTTGGAGTGAGAAGGGAATCTAGCATTGGATCATTTATACTAGTATAAGGAGAGGAAGACTTATTCTCAAAATGGAAAGGAGAGGTAATCTGAGACACACAAAGTGACTTATTCTATGGTGAATTATCTTCTTCATTGTTGAACAAACTAAGATCATATTTAGCTTCAGTCAAGACATTCAAATTGAAAGTTTGAGCATTTCATTGTTGACTTTCTTCTTTTTCAAGCCGTTGCATGCTACCAAAAACTACCAGGTTAATATTTTCAGCGATCGGATGAGAAAGTTTCATTACTTCAGGAAGTTTCAGAGGAGGAATAATAGGTAAATTGTGATCAATTTCAAACCTCTTAATATTATTATATTTCCACTTTCCCACAGCTATAAAATCATCCTTGATACTTATCGCTTCCAACTGAGATTTTTCGATTCTTTCAACTCTATCTCTTTTGAGGATCAATTGAATATCAAGGTATAAAGAAAAAATGAATATGTGAAACTAAATTTAGTCACTTGGTTTTTCAAGAGTAGGGATCTATTGAAGAAATCTATTGAAGTAGTACCCAAAATCTCTCATTTTTTCAGCTTTGTCCTTCACAATCTGAATTTTTTTTTTGCAAGATGACCACAACATTAGCTGGAGTTTTATAATGCTGAAGAAAATTTTCTCTTAAAATATTCCATCCCATGATGCATCCCCTTTCCAGTTCCCTGAACCATTTGATCGCCTTTTTGACCAAACTGTCGACAAATATTCTTACAACATCTTCATTTTGAATACACAGGATTCCGCTCACTGAACTCATTGCCAGGATGTGTTCTTTAGGGTCTTGTGTGTCTTCATTAGAAAATTTAGGATTTTTCTTTTGAGAACTAGTAGATAGGTCATGATATTATGATAAGGCAAGGGGGCCAATTTAGTTACACCAAATATTTGAGGCCATGGATGATCAGAGTCACCAACTCACAAAGGAGTAAGGATAGGGGAAAACTCCTAAAGGCAGACGAGGAGGAGGTGGGTCTCGAGGGTGATGGAGAGGTTGATTGGGATGATGATTAGGATGACTGGGAGGGTTGTCGTAGTATACAAACACCAATCTTGGGGGCGCTTTATTATTGGTCTAGGTGGTCGTTGCACTCGTTCTTCTTCTTCTTCCAAGACAAGATTTGCTCGCATATAATCTATTTTTCTCCTTCTATAACTCCAGGAAGGCGTATTTAATTGTGAAATGATGTCTTCTTGTTTTTCCTACATCCAATTAAAATTAGGCTGTAATACAAGAAATACATTGTTATGGGGAAGTACCATCTTGCTGCATGACACAATGGCAACTTGTCAGATATTAAAATGGAAATGATTAATAAATTTGACTCTATTTTTCCCTTAATGCACTAGAGCCAATCACTAACGGCTCTAGAAATTTCACAATTGCATTTGTGACTTTCCTTTGAATTAAAGAGGTATAGCTCCCTCGTATGATCTATCTAATAATATGGTGACTTTTAACTAGAAAGCGATAAGGTGACAAACACTAGTTCATAAAAATGAAACTAACGCGGAAAGAAAAGTAGAAATCCATAAGCCAACAACACAGATTAAAGACTTATGACTATCATACCAAGAAAGAAGAAATTATACTGCAATAAAGTATATTTCACACATAAAATATGCCTCTATTACACACTCGACACTGAAATATCCCCCTTACATTTTTTTCAATTTTTACACCAACAAATTCACTCGTCAACGTTAGCAAATCCAAAAACAACACTGAAATGTACCCTACACCAAGAATGTACACCAAGATCCCAATGATGGGTGAGGTGTGAGAATATGGTGTTGGGGATCTTTACCTTGCAAACTAAATTGCTGGAAATACAAATTATGCAACTTGACCACTTATTCAACGGGAGTAGATTGACGGCTCAGCTAATCAGCATGATGATATGCAAGTACAAAAAGTAAAGATGGCGAGGCCTATCTCTTCCACCAAAGGTGGGAATGAAATTATTTTACAGGAAAGTAAATAAGACGAGGAGGACAACCTTCTTCAACTAATAGTGGGAATACAATAGAAATTACAGAAAAGTAAAGAAGTTGAATAGTACTACTGTTACAGTGTTAAAATGTAAAATATACTTTGCAAGACCAACTGTTATTGTTTTCCAAGAACTACAATTAATGTTAAATGTTCCTAAAAACTTCATAAAATTCCCCAACATGAAAAACAAACCCAAAACTCCAACTACTACAATCTGATATAAAAACTAGCAAATTGAAAACATAAACCAACAAACTATGATCACTCTAAAGTGCTCAAAACTCCATCAAAAGACCTCCAAATGATCTGAAGTAAAATTCACATGAAGCTAAGGGTGAAGGCACCCAAGCCTAGACCATTAAACAACATCAAACACCTACTAAATTTTTTTGCACAAATCCCAAGGCCCTTAAAGGAATGGTACGACCTCCCAGGAGGGGCGACCTTCAAGAATAAATCATAGAATCCATTAAAAATTCCAAAACCTTACAAAAAGGGATGCCTAGGGTCAAGGAATAGGCTGAGGAACTGCCTAGAAGAAAACAAAATTCTCATTGAGACTTATGATTGAAAGTCACTTTCAACACTACAAAACCAACAACCTATAAAACATCAAAAAACATCAAAGAACTTCAAAAAATAATATCAATGATGCTCAATTTGCACTCTTGACTGAAGCACGGTCTTTAGTGTATCCAACTAGGTACTATCTCTCAAGCATGAAGACCGGAAGAAGAAACTAGGAGGTATACATTCCTCGAAGCAAGCTCTGGAAATATTTCAACAGCATAATAGTACAATAAGCAACAATAGATAATAAGAATGAAGCTAACACTCCTATTTATAAGTTTCTCCATCAATTCAAATATGTTTCCCTCCAATTAGGGCACCCACATGACATTCAAGTCCAGATTCATCTTTTTCATATTTGCATGTCATTTAGCCATCTCACAAGTCATCCCCTTTCTTGAAGTTAATAAACTTTATCAAAATGCAAATAATAACATAATTAGGCGTCCCAAATAATAAGTGAAATATTTTAATAAAAAAAACACTTATCTCCTCTTCTAGGCATCCACCAAGATATAAGTGAAAATAAAAATTATAATCACTTAAATATTTTCCTCTTACGAAGTCGTCCACTTTACCTAGGAGATAATTTCACTTATAATATTATTTTCATCAAATACAAACTTTCCAAAATAATCACCTCAAATGTTGGAGACCAAACTAAATAAACTCACCTGCCATAAATAGCCACTGCATTGAACTGTTGAACTTCTGCTAAAAATAGCACTGCCAAAAATAGCACTTACTAAAAATAACATACTGCTAAAAATAGTAAGTTATTTCAAACTCATTTTGAGCACAAACGGGCAGCTGTAGTGACTTACTAAAAGTAGTAAGTCTGGAAAAGTCCTTTATTTTAGTTGCATGTCACACCACTACAAAGCTATTTGAAAACCTAGAAGGAATCCAGAATTGAAACTGCAAAACTCCAACATGCAAGCCTTCAAAACCTCCTATAAAAGTGGAAACCCTAATTTCCATTTTTGCTTAGCCTACGAGTTTTTGAGAATAGGATAAATCCAAATGAAGAGTTTAGGGCTAAATTGGGGACATTACAAACATACAGATCAATACGCTAAACACCACATTTAAATTCATAACACACAAATTACAAAATATTGCAATGTAAAATCCGCATAAATGAATAGTGTTCCTTCTCAAAGTATAAAAAAGTGTATCTATCGAGATCGGTCCCTCTATCCTTCTCCCTCATCCTAGATATAGCAATGAATTTCACCCCAAAATGGCTACCAAAATCGTTACTAAAATTAGTGATGCTTTTGGTTGCCCGACCGTCTTCTTGAAATGGTTAGGAGAATATGATTGGCCAAAATAATTAAACTGAAAAATGAAAAGACATTAGGCAATAAAACTTGATCTTGTTCACACCAACGACTTCCAAATGATATATCTCACAACCATGCAATTAATGAAGGTTTAAGGAGATGCAATATGATCACACATCTATGCTTTCTAGCAGGGAATGTAATTTAAAACTGGTTCACATTGGCCATTAATTTAAATTAGGTTGCCATCTCATCAAATCGAAGAGAGATGGCTCAAATGTCTAACCAACTGTCTATAAATTCAACCAATGTCACCAAACTTCTCCATCCAAAAGCATCCAATATGGTGAGCGCTCAAAGTGATGGAGTATCAATGAATGATTTCATCATTTTGAAAGAGATTGAATGCAATCCTCTATTCAGGCATCTGTTTGACCAACTGAAAGAAGTCTTTGTCATACAGAGTGAGATAGAAGAGGAAGTGCTTCATAGCATTCTGGGAAAAGCATTTTTGAGCCAAGTGCATGTGCATAGCGCTACCATGTTGGAACATTTGTGTACACTATCATCAGTACCTTTGGTCATCGTGACTGGGGCATGAGAGCGTTTGAGCATTTGGTGAGACCAAAGTTTCACCACCATGTCAATGTAGCCATTGTTGGGCTTAGTCACTATCCAAGAAGTGGGTTGGTGGGTGATGCCATCTGCATAGCATTGACTCTTTAGAATGAGGCTATTCATGACTCTTCTTCATGCAGGGTTCATGAAGAATGACATGGGGCTCTTTGCCCAATTTTTGCAGTCGCACGAGAATCTAGTGTCTCCTGCCCAAATTGAATGCCTTCAGACTATGATAAAGGGCATTTGAGTGTTGATGTTCACCCTTTGCATTTGAAAAAGAAACCTTTTTTTTTACTAACAATATGAACTTTTTGTAGTCAAATCAACAAATTTTGTAATTCCATTGCGATGTATATACATATATATGAATAAAAATATCATTTTGATATCACAATGTTCTTGTATGAATGATTTATGTTGATTATGTTCATATCAAATTCAATGGCATTTATTTCTTTTTCCTATATAATTGCATTGTCATTCAAATCTGCATTCACTGTTATTTGTTATTCTTCTAAAGAATGTCTTCTAGCAGTAGGGTGGGTGGTTCATAGAACTTAGCAAAAAACTGCCCAGGTTTTAAACATATCCTAAAGTTCCTCCCAAAAGAAAAACTTGTGAAACAAGTCACCCAACATTCTTTGACAAGTTCAGGAACCTTTAGTATAGACCGCCTAAGATTTGTAAGGCTTATATAGGCGGTAAGTTACAATAATACATTAAAACACCACCCACATTAAAAGAATAATAAAGAAGTGATAAAGTGGGAGGTTAGAAAAACTAGTGAAAAACCCGCCTAGGTTCGCAACGCATAGTGAAACACCGCTTGGCCTAAAAACTTGTGCAAAAATTTGATTTAGGGGAAGCACGATGGCATTGAGGAGGGTACCAAAATTAAGGGTAACATTAAGAAAATCCACTTTTTTAGCCACTACCTCTTCCATGTTATCTATTATGGTTCCATCCCTTCTCTTGAATCTCATGTCCTATTAATGCCATTCCATATTCGTGAAGAATTATGAAAAAACTTGATATTTTTATCCCCTTCCTTGATCCAAACTTCTCTAGATTTCTGCCTCCATAAAATCTCTTCTTTAGAAAGAACCTCTTCATACTCCCTCATTGATTCCTTTTCCTTTGAGAATTTCTCCCTATCCATCCCATTATGGAAAACATCCTCATTAACCCTTTGATATGCTCTTCTATTTCGCCTTTTACTTTAAAAATATTTCTAAAATTTTTCTTGTTCTAGGTTTTCAACTGATGTTTGATCAACTTTAGCTTTTCCATCACATATAACATCTTGGATCGAACTAGCTTTTCTTCCTTCCACCATTGCTCAATTAGCTTGAGGAAATTTGGATCCTTGAGCCACACCTTTTCAAACTTGAATGGGCAGTGAAAAGGTCTCTTGTCACCTAAAATACTTAGATGAATGGGATAATGATCAAAGCTTGATTGGGGTGCTATGTTCCCTTCTAGAGTGAAAGGGAAATTTATCAAATCCCCTTTGAAGAGGAACCTATCCAATTTCTCAACAATGTTGTTGAATCCTAGCCTCCTATTAGTCCATGTATAATAGCCCTTAGATATTTGAAATTCTATCAGAGCATTGTCTACTATAAATGCTTCAAAGTCCACTTGGGATTGATATCTAGTTTGAATTCCCTCCTTTTCTCATAGGTATGGAGTATGTCATTAAAATCCCACCTAGAATGAAATTCTTATTTGGCACAAAATTCAAAAGAATCCTTATCTTAGTCCATACTTCCCTCCTTTTAATGCAAGTTGAAGGGTCATAAATATTAATCAAAGTAAATTACAAAGTGGCATAAAGACTTCTTACCTTACTTTCCAACCATTACTTATTGCTTACCACCTTCTCCATGTAGACACTTTGAGATTTATAGAAAGTGATTAAAGTTTCCAAATGCACCATCTGCATCTATTACTTCTACCTGCTAGAAATTTAACTTCCTCCTAAACAAGTCCACCTCCTCTTTTACCAACTTTGATTCTTGCATAATGAAGATGTTAGCTTGTGACAACTCCATAAAATTCCTAACCAGGTGTCTCTTGTTAGGGGCTTTTAAACCCCTAACATTCCACAATGTGACCCTCATTGCTTCTCGACAAGGGTAACACCCTTCCCTGATCTCAACATCATGGTGATCTTGACTTTTCCTTCTACCTCACCATCTAGAAGTCTATTTCTGATTTGATTTCCTTCCCTTACTCTTTCCCTTTCCACAATCAGAAGACTTCCTTGCTTCTTTTTGCCTAATCCCAAATTTCTTAGGGCTTATAGCTTTGGTCCCCAAAGGGAGTACCTCTACAATTTCTTGGTCCACCTGTTCAAAACCAATTTCTCCTTCTTCCAACTCCCTTCCTGCAATTGAGCTAGAAGAATTCTCATTATTATCTTCTTCCTATTCACTTTCCATACCTTCCGCTTCCCCTGCTTGGAGAGTCCCTAGAACTAGCTCTTTGGAAGCTTCCCCCTCATCAGTAGTGCGAAACTCCATCCCTTCCTTCAGTTTTATGGGGCTTAATAGTTCATTTCCCACCTCCAAAAATGAATCCAACTCTTCCATCTCTTGTTCTTGATTTGATACTTCTTGAGTTGCTGGTAGGGTTACCTCCTCCAACCCTTGCCACACCTCTTAGAATTGAGATAGAGAATTGGCTAATACAAACATCCCATTTCTTCTTATCTCAATTTTGTTAGCACTAGCCTCATTCTGCTCTATCGATGAACTGGATAACAATCCATTGGAGCTACCACAATCCTTGCCAACAACTACCTCCATAGATGGGTGAGAATTTGACCGCAATCAACATTTATGCTCGCTCCCAACTTATTCTCCTAGCTATCTTCCAATCTTTCCTCTTGGACTATTGTGACTGAATTGTTGATCAAGCCCATGTTTCCATTGTTTGGCAGTCTAAGCTTCTTGTGCCATGAGGAATTTGAGTTTGATTTGATCTTGCTAGCTTTAGTATTTTGACATGATGTCTCTCCCATACTACCTCCTAGATTCATGTAGCCTCTTCCATAATGATCTCCAAGCTAGATCATCAAGTATAATTCTCCTTGATCTCCACATATAATTTGGTAACTTCTCTTTCCCCATCTAATTCCACAAATGTGCCCAACTCCTCACCTAGCAATGCCAAAACCTCTCTACTCCAATATTCCAAAGGAAAATTCACCAAATTGACCCAAACTAATATTTTCTCCATTACATGAATTTTGGGATTGAAATTCACTTCCCAATCTTTCAAATAAAATCCTATACCCTCCATTAATGGTAATGGTTTAACTTTCATGATGGTTTTCTTTAATTCTTTTGTAGGGAAAATTATGAGGGGATAATTATTGTCCAAGAAATGGACACATGTACCTCTTCACTCCGATTTTCCTTCCACCAATTTTGTATCTGATCCCTTAGACAACCGTTTGAATACCATTTAGCCTAAAAGGCTCGTTCTTTCAAAAGGTGCTTTGATGGTTACAGTATTTTGGATGGAACCACCATAGCTTTGTTTAATCCATTTTGATTTGAACCGCCCTCCTCTAAGACGGGGGCTTTTGAACTATACTGCCAATCTTTTTTCCACCACGGCCTTTGCCCGCGCTAGCCTCGCTGAAAGGAATCCCTGTCTGCCATGGGATTGAATCTCTGGTCTATCCGAATGGTGTTCACACCAGTTGCAAAAGAAGGCATTGCCTCACTCGGATCTTCATATTGCAGACGATTACCCATTCATTTTGTGAATGGTTTGGGGGATTGTCTGGGAAAGAGCCCTCTTTTGCCTCAACCGTCCATACTTGCCACTTAAAAAACCCTTCTACGGGAGCCTCCACTGATGCTTCTCTTGCGTCTTGAATTCAGATCTCCATAGCTCATGATTTGCAGGTTGATTGTTAAATCTCCACTGCTCTTCGTGCTTCTACCAATTTGTCCTTTTCATATCAAAAACTTTTCCCTGACTCCAAAATTGTTCGGACCTTGCGGATCCCTCAAGCCTTCCCAAGATCTTCTGCTCCAACTGCTCTTTTTCTCCTCTGCTAGGTTGTTCGATCTACCATTCCATTTCTTTTGAGTAGGAATCAAAGGTTCCTTGAGAGGCAGGTTTGTCTCTATCATCCACTCACGATCTAACTCTCCTCGCCATTTTCCCTCTAATTAATATTATATTAATATTAATATTTTACTAAATTATTGGGTATAAATTTATAGTCATCTACACATCAAATAAAATATTTAATAATAAATTAAAATTATTATTTTATTAATAATAATTTTATTTTTTAATATTTAAAGAGATTATATATATATATATATAATCTCTTTAAATATTAAAAATATAATAAAATTATTATTAATAAAATAAAAATTGTATACTCACGAGGTGTATTATTTGGATGTAACTCACATGTACACGAATAGAGGTATGAATGGTGTATTTTTTCTTGAGCATGCTCCACCTTTTGTATTAAAATAAAAAAAATCAGGCTCATTATTTTGAAAGTTCAACTTAGGGGAAAGTTAGAGTTAAATGTCGTTTCTATGATGCTTTATTAATTGTTCAAAAAAGTTCTTTTATAGTCAATCATATAGTTTATATTTTATTTTTAATTAATAATTATTGATCATTTACTTGTTGAATATTTTGTAAACTTTAAACTCTATAGACTTTTCATAATTTTATAAAAATTATAACATTTATACTAAATTATTGATTATAAAATATTTTAAATTTAAATTTGAAATCATTTACACATTAAATATAATATAGAATAATAAATATAAATTTAAAGATAAATAAATTTATATAGATAAATAAATTTATATACATAAATAAAATAACTTCAAATATTAAAAAATATAATTAAATAATTATTAAATAAAAAAAGTATATTCATGAGGTATATTATTTGGATGCAATTCACAAGGAGAGTAGATGTAATGAGCATGCTCCACCTTTTGTATCAAAATCAAAAATCAAAAATTTCTAGTTCATTATTTTGAAAGTTCATCTTAGTGAAATTACAAGTTATAGAGTTAAATGTAGTCTCTTTGAAGTTTTATTAATTGTATAAATTTAATCATTACATGTTTTTAATAATGTAGGTTGTAATAAAAGTTTCGACTTTACAATCAATTAGATAGTTGATCATTTATTTCTAATTAATTATGTTGACATTTTATTTGTTGAATATTTTTATTAAAATATTTTCATGTAAATTTCTATAGAAAAATAATAATGTATAATTGATTTATAGATATAGTATTAACAAGTGTCTAGTAGTGGCTAGTAGTTGTCTTTATAATATTGTAATTATTGGTTTTTAGATTGATAAAAATTAAATGTAAGTTTTATTAATGTAAATAAAAATAAATGTAAGTTTTGTTAATTATAGTGTTTTAGTATTGTTAATTAGTTATTTTGATGATCTAACCTTAACCCTAACTCACCCCTAACTCTAATTATATTCCTAACCCTAACACTAATTCTAAACCTAACAATAAATTCTAAACCATTAGAGCTATCTCTAACCCTAATTCTAACTATGATCATAATACTATCCATAACTATAAACCTAATTTTAATTTCTAATTTTTAAATAAATAATATTTATAATAAATTTTATATTACAAAGTATGATCTTAAGAAGAGTTAGTGGTGGGAGAGGGTAGGGAGGGAGGAGATTGAAAAACGAAGTAAAAGTGAAAATAGATGGAAAAAATGATAAAAATATAACAAAGAATGAATAATATAGTAATATGATATAACACAAATAAATGAATAAGAAAAAGTTAAAGTTAAATGATTCAATTATAAAATGAATTATATAACAACAATTACCAAAATTAAAAGAAATGAAAAAAGATATAAACAAAAATATACAACTAAAGCAATAATAATTTAAAGAAATATGTGACTTAGATTTATAAAAAAATTCACTGCATATAGCGAGCATGTGCTAAATCAGTCCTAGCGCACATAAGGGTTGTGACAGGGACAAGCTGGTAGGGCACGATGGTAGGAAACAACGCAAGCCTGCCACCAATCTGTGGGCTCATGCCAAACAACAGAATGCTTTTGGCTTGGTTGGCAGCGACTTTGTGCTAGGGGAAGGGCGTCGTCGGTATTCCCTCAGTTTTGGCACCTTGGAACATTCCTCCCCCCGTGCATACCATTGGCTTTGATCCCTTGGGGAATTTTGATTCGGCCCCTGCTGTTGATCCTTCTCCTCCTACGGTGGACCCTATTGCGGTTGCTACTTGCAAGAACAAGTCCAACCCATATCATGTTCGTTCTACTTTCTGTGTGGAGCAGATTAGGCATTCTCCTTGTTTGCCTCCCTCCAATTCTCCGGCGAATCCGCCTTCTTCTCCTGCTGCTGTGCCGACTCCTTGGACCGATGATCTTTACCTTCCCCTTGGGTGCACTGCTGTGGTTTTTTCTGATGAGCCTACGGTGCTTAGCATCTCCGATGATTGCATAAATAAAATTGCTCAAGATACAAGAAATCGTTCCTTGATTTTGTGTTGCTTGTGCAGGTGGTCGTCCACTGATTCGCTCTTGGCTTGGATTCGTTTCAACTAGAACAACCTGTCCACCTTGGTGATTGAGTTGCTGGATTTTGGATTCTTTCTGATCACCTTTTGCTCTATGGCAGATTGTGAATTTGTTTTCCAGAATGGCCCTTGGTTCTTTGGTAATTTTGGTCTCTTCATTTCTCCGTGGTCCCCTTTCTTCGATTTGGCCTCTACTGTTATCACCTCTGTCCCAGTCTGGATTAGGCTTTATAATCTTCCATTGGTGTTGCAGAATGAGGTTTTAGTCAGTGAGATGATAAATCAAATTGGTTTGTTTGTCAAGCTTGACTCTAAAGGGGTTGATACTGATCGCAGATTCTACAGGGTATGTGCTTTGATTGACATTTTTAAAACCCTTTCCCACTCCATTCGAGTGTCTAGTCTTCTCATGGCATATGGACTCAGTACCTAAATTTTCAAGGATTTCCATTTCGTTGTTTTCACTATAACAAATTGGGTCACAAAATTGAGGCTTGCCCCATCCAACGACAACCTAGGCTTAGGTTTGTCAACCTTAAAAAATGGGTCAAGAAGGATGGTTCTCCTGATGCAGAATTCATTTGGCGAAATCATGGCTAGTTTCAGGACTCTCATCAATCCTCTCTGTAGATTCCTGCTCCTCCCTAGGAGCCTCCTCCTCTACCTATTTCTGTTGCCAAGGATCCTTTGACAGATGCTCCTCTCGAGCTTGATGGGTTGGCTCTAAGTCTGATGGAACATTTTCTTTTGTGGAGGATATAGATAATCCAATTCATGATTGGTTTGAGGACGACTTGGTCTTGGAGCCGCCTCAAAAATTGGGACTTGCTCAGATGGCTAGCAGTAAGCTTAAGCCAGACTATGGAGTGAGGAGGAAGAAGGGAAGGAAGATTGATGCTGAAAAAATTTGAATTGAAGGTATGGAAGTTGTTGAAGGGGGCACCCAGTGGACTATGGATGCTCTCTTTTCTCGAAATGATAGTTAAAAAGCCTAAGGACTCTTTGCTGGATTGTGAGCCTTTGTTGTGACTTCTATCCCTGACTAGCTATCTATGGTTGTAATTTCTTTGTTTTTTTTGTTGTTGGGACCTTTGTCCTCCTTTGTCTTTCTTGGGCATATTTTTCCCTTTGGAGACTCTTTGTATATTCTTTTTTCTATGTTTTAGTAAATGGGTGTGGGCCCTCTTCCCATTGTTTACCTAGCAAAAAACAAAAAAATATTTAAAGAAAAAAAAAGATGAGATTTTATATAAAATATAAATTAAAAAAATAAATAAATGATTCAATTAAAATTAAAAAATGAATGGTTAAAATACAAAAAGTTATAATATATATAATCTATGATATATATTAATATAAATAGATAAAATTACAATAATTTATATTATATAAAAATATTTATTAAAGAGAACCTAAAAAATAAAATAACTTATAATATATATTAATATATAATGTAAATTAATATAAATTAATATTTAATCACATTAAAATAGGTTATTTTATATACCTATATATTAAAGACCTTATAATTATTTTTAGAACCTATATATGTAATATACTAATATAAAAATATACATGATAAAAAAAATTTATTAATGAAAAGAAGGAGAACATATAATAATCAAATTATACTATAAAATATTAAAAACATAGATAACAAAGATACTAATCTAAATCCAAATCTTTATAGTGCGAATCCAAATCTTTATAAAATAATTAATTGATTTTGTGAGATTTTTTAATAAAAAAATAACAATTACATGCATAAAAAGTTATTTAAAAAAAAAAAATTAACATTTATTTATTTTAGAAAGATTTAATGAAATAATTTTATAAAGCAAAAAATGAAAAATCATTCTTTACAAAAATATTTACCTTGCTTTCCCTATAAATCCTCAATAACACAGTTTTTTAACCAATTTGTAACAAGAAATAATTTGTATAATTTGTAAAGTTGTTCTCGAGGCTTCTAATTTTTTGCAAAGTCTTCAAGCTCTCAAGCTCTTGGGTTTCGTAGAGTCTGTGGTCATGGGTAGAGATAGAAATAGGGCTAAGCCATTTTCATGTGACACCTTGAAATCTAAGACCAAAGTGTGGGAAAGGTTGCAGTTGGGTGGGATTACATCGTATTTTGAGCAGATCCATAGGAATGATCCCAAGGCGATAGAGTTGTTTGTCAAAGGTTCGCGTAACAGGTTTCTGAAGTTGAGTGAAATTGAATTTGACATAATGAAGACCTTATTGCAAGCATCACAGGTATATCTACTAAGGGCAGAAAAGTGTATAGAGACAAGGAGTCCAATGTTGCATTGCAAATCTTCTTTAAAGATGATGAAGAAAAGAAGCTTTAGCATGGTAAAAGTAGTGGCTACTTACGCAGTTCTATCAAGACTCTGTGGGGAGATGTCGTTGAAGAACTTATCATGTATATAACCTTAGAAGGTTGATTTTTTGCAATTTCTGGTTATCATTTTCTCCTTCTAAATCACTTTAGACACAAGAAGAAAGTTTATTTTCCTTTCTATCTGTTGGCGTCTTTGGAAAGTGGAATTAAAAATCACAAGTGAAATCCTAAAAATCCTGTGCTACATGTTGGTTTAATTCTCCTAACTTTAAATTATGCGAAGTCTTATGTGGTTCCTAAGCAGCCTGAGATAGCTCCTAAAGGAAAGAAAAAGAAACTAGAATTGGAGTATGAAACCGTGTCAGAGGAGGAACCTGAGAAAATTCGTAAAAGGAAAAAGAAGAAAGTAGAATTGGAGGAGAAGCCTAGGTTGGATGAGATGAGGATTATGAACCTAAGTCTGAGGCTTCTATGGAAGTCTACTCACATCCCCCTACTCTTGGTAAGAGTGGCAAAAAAGGTAAACTTGCCCTTGCTTCTACAGAGTATGATACTTGTAGTCGGGAGGGGGGAGCAGGGCGGGTTGGGGAGGTGGGGGTTGGTGAAAAGCCTTGTAAAATTGGGATAGGTGCTCACTCAACCCTCATGAAAGAAATGAAAACTGTTGTTGGGGAAAATATTTCTATGCCCCTTGTGTTTGGATCTAAGAGAAAAAAGGGTTTGAAGGATGGAAATAATAAGAAGTTGGCTAAGCAGACTGGTGGACTTGTGCTGGAGGAGTTTGTTGATTCTCCTCCAAATGTTGTTGGTGGGCAAGATACAATGGATATCCCTAAAGAGGGGAAAAAGATGCAAAATAGGAGGACTATAGCGGATGAAATTGTGAGCTCTCTTCGAAAAATATAAATGTTAGTGGCTAGAGCTAAAGGGAAAGAGGTTATTGAAAGCCAACAACTGATAGTGTCTCCCAAGAGGATGAAGCGGAGGCCATGGATGTGTTTAATTTTAACTGGGAGGATTTGCCTAATGTTTTGGGTCTAGTGAAGGAGGGTACTATCTCCCTATTTAGGTTGTTCAAATGGAATTTCTATGAGCTTAATATGACCAATGTGAAGGTTTGTGGGGTCATGAGTAAAACTAGGAATACTTTGGAGTCCTCTCTACGGGCTCAAGTTAACCAGTTGTTTGATGCTTTAAAGATTGTTGCTGATGAGATGCTTAAGCTGAATTTTTTTTTTGAACAAAAGATTGTGACCTTGGAAGAGTAGATGGAATGGGTTAACATGAAGTTGGATATAAGGTTGTTGAAGTGACAAAATATGTTATGAGGAATGAAGCAAATGGCTTTACTATCCTCAATGGGAAGGCTAGGAAATGGATGGAAGAAGCGCAAGGTGATAAGGATGTTGTTGGGAATAGGCATTTGATGGAGGAAGCTTCAGTTGGTAAGGTTGATGTTGGGAATGTTGTTGGTTCGCACAATGTTTTCATTAAAGAGGTAATTGTTTTGGGGCCTGGTGCTAGGACCCACAACAAAAGTAAGCTACAAGTTGGGATCTTGTCAAAGAGATTTCTGAAGTTATGGATGTGCATCAAAAGATAATTAAAAGTGACATGGGGGCTACTAATATTATGAAGAATATGTAGTTTTTGTTCTCATTCCTCCTTTTTTGGCAGTTGTTTTGCTGATGTTTGTGTGTTGGTTGTTTGTCGATCTATGTGGTTATCTTTTGAAATAACTATCTTTTTTGTATAAGGTTTTAGAGCCCTTCAAAACCTACTTTACCTCTAATAAAAAACAATCTTCAATAACACACATAGTTTTTTAACCAATCATATGCAAAGAAATAATTTTTAAAATTTGTAAAGTTAAATAGCCAAATTCATTACAATATTACTATGCCAAATTTTACTTAAATAAATAAATGAAAATAGGATGATATTTTGTCATCTAATTGGTAAAAGTCAAAGAAAAATATCATTTTTCAGTGTATCATAAAAAATCAAAATTACAATTACAATTTCTTATCTTAATTTAAAAATTGTATGTAGGATTGACTTCCAAACTTTCAAATTAAAATTTACATCATCTAGTATATTTATATGCAAAAAAATGATTAAAAATAAAAGAAATATTTTATATAAATTTTATAAGATATATATGTTAATTATGAACTAATATGATGCACATTTGACAATATTTATTAATTAACTGAACTTCAAAATTATAACATAATTTTAAATTTTAATTATTAATAAATACATCCCAAATACTAAATAGATATTGACTAACTCATTGTATCTAATTATATTATCCACCAAATCATACACAAACTATACAAATCAAATTTATAAAATAAATAAAATATTATTTCAAAGCAAAAGCATCAAAATTATCTCTGGTGCAGATATTTTCTCTACTCTTAGCTTTGCATAATGATGAAATTCATTTGTCAAATATTTATAGTCTTCACAAACTTAGCATAAATTACTGTATGCGTTGAAGAACAGTCGGGACAATTTTAAATTACGGCAAAGGGTCCCGTCAAAATATTGTACGTTACGTTGGTTCCACGGTTTGGAAATCTGACCCAGTTTAGTGAACGTAAATTTCAGAAGTTGACATATTTTAAAAAAATTGACAGAAAAAAAAATCAAATATGGAAGGTTTTAGTAGGAAACGTTTCTCATGACCTCTCTGTCAAAGTATTTGTGTAGATTGTTTGGATAAATTAAAGTCTTCAGAAAAATTGAAGAGAAAATATATCAAATGCTGAAAAGTTTTCAGATAAAAGTTGTTCAGGTCCCTTTGTCAAAGTATTTATGTAAATTGTTTGGACAAATAAAGGTCTTGTATGAACAGTATTTTTTAAAATTGACACAAGAAAAAATCAAATGAAATGTTTCTTATGGTGTCTCTATCAAAGTATTCAATTAAATTGTTTGGACAAATAGAGGTTCAGTATGGACAGTATTTGTTTTAAATTTTGATAGAAGAAAAAATTAAATATTGGAAGGCTCTTAGATGTTACATTTTTTATGGCCTCTCAAAGCATTTATAAATTTTTTTTAGACAAGTGGAGATCCAGTATAGACAGAATTGTTCTTTCAAGAAAAATCCAATTGCAGTAAATATCGTGCAAGAAAAGAAATAAAATAAAACTACTGATTTCATATCCTTCTAAATTTAGTTGTCTAATAGTTTTTAAATTATGTCAAGAAGTGTTCTACAATTACAACGCAATGGAAGAAAGCCCGTGAATAAATTCCTTAAGATTTTTTATGATAAATTTGTCAGTTGGACTGTTGT
>VDFB02067795.1:86500-146374 GCA_007258455.2 Sequoia sempervirens | reverse complement strand
AAGTGAACTAAAGCAGTCACATTAAGAGATGCAAATGAAATATTAGTTTTAAACTTCTATCAGGACATAGTTACCAGGTTTGGTACACCTAATTCAATTATTTTTGATAATGCTTTGGCCTTTGTTGGTTTGAGAGTTTCAGATTGGTCAGTAAAGCATAATATTTATCTAAATACTTCGTCCAATTATTACCCTCAAGGTAATGGACAAGCTAAATCAATGAATAAGAATCAGATTAAGATCATAAATAAGACTATTGAAGATAATCAGAGGTTGTGGCATGACAAACTCAAGTTAGCCCTATGGGCTAATAGAATCACACCAAAACGATCAACATGATTTTCACCATATGTTTTGGTTTATGGAAAATAAGTCAAATTACTTATTTCAATTGAATTTCCAACTTTGAGCTACATAAAGAAGCTTGAGTTACTTAAGGAGCAGCCAATGCAAGTCAGGCTTTCTCAATTGACAGAGTTGGAAGAAACCAAAAAAGAAGCTTACAAGAAGCTCCAAATTCATCATTCTCAGATGAAGAAAGCATTTGACAAGAAAGCAACAGCAAGGATCTTCAATGAAGGCGATTTAGTGTTCAAGTGGGATGAGCTCAAAAGCAGGCTTGGTCAACATACAAAATTTGATGCTATGTGGGATGGCCCATACATCATAATAGAGTGCAAAAAGAATAATGCAGCTTTCAAAGTTGGATGGTGAAACACTTCCAATCCCAGTATATGGGATTCACTTGATGCAGTGCTACTAAAGAGCAACATTTTCAGATGTACATAGTAGACTAGTTTTTAGTTTCAGTTATGCTTTCAATAAGTGCCCCATGGCACGTTTCATTTCAGTATTGTTTTACTTTCAATAAAGTGTAGTTGTTGCATGTTGTTTTAAAACTCTATCTTAAGTAGAGTTTCAGTACTTTCTTTCAGTTTGCATGGTTTGAACTGAGTTACAAGTTTTTCCAAGTCAAGGCAAAGCAAAAATGGACTCCATGCCCAATGGATAAGCTATATACTGGTCTATGGTGTTTAGCAGGAAAACACTCTGCAGAGGTCGCCAATTTGTTACCTATTTTTCACTACAAGCTCAAACAGGTAGAGCTGAATTAAATTCATCATTGAGAAGTACATAGAATTTCAAGTTTCACTGCTAAGTATGTGTCATCATGTAAAAATCAGATTATAGTTGATTTTTCAGTTTTATTATGCAAGTACTTGTAATAGAAAATTAGACATTTGCATAACAAATGTTTTTTTATTCATATTGGAAAAATTTAAATCCCGCACAAGCTGGAGGAGTAGCCGATTTGATATTTATAATCAAATGATGAATACAAAAAAGAAATGTATATCATACAACTAGAAATAATGTAAACATAAGATAGAAGGTGATTCGTCATTGCCTAGAATGATGAATCATCGTTACACTCGAAGTCTTTAGTTGTTGTGCTTTCTAATTGATCCAACTCTAGGCTCCAAAAGTATCTACAAATATGATGAAATGTGGTATTAGAGATGGTTTCTAAGCAATGACAAATCATATCCTATCCTATGCCTACACTACCAACATAAATATAACATACATTCGATCAGGCATCCATCAGATGATTTCACTATTCAAAATAAACCATAATTCAATGGAAGCTTTCAGCTTCAATTATTTTGCTAACATGTTTGTTTAAATGTGCAGGAACAAGTTCATTATATTTATGATTAATTTCATCAGATATGTGGAGCAAAACGGGCTCCCACAAGCATTGAGATCATCATATCAGGAGGACACCTCTCATTCACATCATACATGAGAGTCATTGATATCAATTACAGTCATGAAATAAGAAAGCTATCATAAAAGCAACTCATAGCAGCAGTTTTCAATTCAACATGCTTAAAACAGTTTGAATAGTTTCATAATGATAACACTGCCCCATCAAGTGTGTTATTCATAACAACATGGTTTTTCAAGCACAAATACTATTCCATGAACTTCAAAGAAATAAAAGTTTGATAAGCTGTGAACAACATTAAAAGAAGACAAAGATAAAATAGTGTTCCACTTATAATACCAGAATGTATTCACAACTACAAGGTCTGAACAAATGAATGCTGCCAGACAGAGATCACATCAACTTAATATCACAACCATAGCATGAATCATGGTACCTAATAGTTCAAAAGAAATGAAAATAGTGGCTTATTGAATAACACTAAGGAGTGAACATTTAAAGCCTCAGAGAAAACTCATGTATTAGAAAGACATCTACAGTTGTGCAGGAACAACCACATTGTCAGGTGGACAACCTTTGCAAGGTATGGTAACAATGACTATCAATGTCAAAACTTCTTTCATTTCCATCTTATCTTAAGCTGAAAGTAACCTTGGTGCTTGAAAGGACAATAGAATGATAGTATTAAAGGATAAAAGGATGTAACAGTGACTACAGTGGTTAGAAAATAAAAGGACAGTTATTAATTGGCAAGTAACAGATAGAGTTGTCAACAACTAATGAATGCCATAACCAATATAACATGACATTGACAACCATTAATGAAGCAACAATTTAACATTGAGAAGCATAAGTACAAGGACCATGACAGTCATGCAGAAGAGAACAACATAATAGGTTTTAAAAGGAGTGACATTCTTATGATCTCAATAAGAGTCTACAATGTCTTATTCAGTATGCTAGTGTTGGGTTTTTAACCCTGTGAGTAAATGGTGACAGTCAAATACGCTCATGCTAAGTGCAGTCAAAGGTGGTTTTTATTTTAGAATAGTTATAATTCGTAAGTACAATGCTACTACAGGTTAACATAGAGTTTTTTTTTTGCATTTTCCAGAATACCCACATAAGGGTTTTTAATTAAAATGCAGATTTACCACTATTTTTCAGCATACCCATATTGGGTCTCAATTTAAAAATGAAAATTTCTCCAAAATAACTAATACCCATATAAGGGTTTGTTCAGAAAACAAAAGAGGAATGAAATGCCTTTCATAGGGTGAGCCCAGGAAGTTTTAGATTTTTTTTTTAAGCATATACATGGCACGACCTGGAGATAGATTTTGGTTTTTTTTTAAAGCTTATCAACTCACAAAGGAGGGAAAAACCCATTTAGATTGCATCAAATCTGAAGATGATTGAGGCAAACAGCAGTTACAATGCATATTTGAGTGTTTTCTTTACAAGGATTCTTCAAGAAACCTAGAGTGGTTGCTGCCTGTGTTACAGGTTAATTTTTTTTTTGAAACTAAGCTCAAGATGAGCTATTTAAGAGAGAAATGTGTGGAAAAAGGAAAGGCATTCACTTACCCATGTCGTTAGAAAGAAGCCATCATTCAAGTTTTTGTAAAATTCAGATGATAATGCCTAGGTCGAGCTCTTATATGGTGGCCAAATGGTGTAGCATCAGTAAATAAACACAAAAACACAAGTAGAAAACACATCAAAAAATATCACATAGCCACGGCCTTGAAGGCTATTTTTTTCCTCAAAATGAATACAAGAAACCATAACATATTTTGGAATTAGCTTACCATTGTTTACAGAGGTGAAATCAAGCTACAAAAGCTCAAAACATGGCTCCAAAGCTTCATAATCAAAACTCTTTCTCTCCACCATGGCGGTGCAATAGAGCTCCAAGATAAGCAAAGTCAAAATGAAAAATGATTAAGACTTTAGGGTTCGATGGTATTTTCCTGCCCTAAGTTGACAAGTCTTTGATTTTTGCTAATGATTTTAGGAAAAATCATTATGTTGTATTATTCACCATGGTATTGAATTCAAAGTCAATGAAGCCTAATCATGCATAAGGAGGGCCGTGTATTATGGGATGGACTTGAAAATCAATTTCAAGTTTATTCTTTTGATTTCAAAATGATTTTGAGGCCTTTACATTATTTGTAATTTTTATTTAACACTATTAAAGCAATTTCATTAATTTTTTTTAATAGTTATTGAATTAAATTATTTTAAAGGGCAAGTGAACTAAAGATGAAAAGTGATATATTATGCATGCCATGAGGAGTGAGACTTGAGTCTTTTTTGAGATTGTTAATCATGCAAACTGTGGAGATTCTTGAGTTACTTGTTCAGTTCCAACACCAGTTTTGATGTCTAATCATCATGCACAATTATCTTGGGTGGATTGATAAAAATAAGGTGGCTTTCGCATGCTTAGACCCACTTTTTGGGAAAATTCCAGTTCAGTTTGAGTGCTCTATGGGTCAGTCATGAGTTGACCTTGACTTTGAGCCCGAGTCCACTCATTTTTGCATGGGTTTGAGCTCTTCTTTTGCAGATATTTATTTCTACTCAGGATTCTCCTTGGAGTTATCATTTTCACACTGAAATTGACTTTCAGTTTCATCTTAATGCCTTGGAGAGGCTTTTTGTATATATTGGAAAAAGTTAGTCTTTTTCCTTTAGTTCTTATTTTTCAGACTTTGCATTCTACAAAGAGAAATATTTTGTAACTCAGCTTTCAGTTTCAAATTAATATACAACAACAAGTTTATAGGTTCAATTTATGTCATTTTTTGCAAAGATTCCTTTAATTTCAGTGAAGTCAAATGTTTACCTTGTCATTATGTTGTTTTTATGAATGATTTGATGAGATTTTACTATGTTTCAATATCAAAACCTTTAAAATCATTGTCTCATTTATATTTGCATGCATTCAAAATAGTGAAAATCACAGGTCTAGGGTTGTGTAATAGAATAATCTATTCATTTTTTGCTGAGAAAACTTTGTTTTGTGGTCAAACTATTGAATTGACTTGTGTGGATAGTTTTTCTGAAGTTCATTGTGAATCATAGTTGGAAGTCTTTATCAGTTAGGTGTATCACTGTCAATTTACAGTTTTACATGCATTTATTACATACTTCTATCCCTTTTCCAGCACATGTTACCCAATTATCAACTTGAGAATCATATAGGAACACGCCTAGAATCTAGAGGTCTATCTTTGCCATAGGAATACCCACAGCCTGAAGATAGTTCCCATGTTTCAACAGATTGTTGAATTTAACCATTCAAGCATTTAGGTGCAATCTATTTGACAACAGGGATATTAGCCATCTTTGGGAAGTCTCATTTACACTTGCAACCTGGGTGTACATATTGTCATCTTCTTGGATAGAACAATCTACTTTGAATATGGGTTGGTTATATATACCTTGTCCACTATAAATAGGGTCTAATACTTTCCCTTTTTATACCACTTATTTTGATACCTTGCCTATATTACATGCCTTTATTAGGTCTATTGTTAAGTAACAACAATCCTTAGTTTTGACTTCATATTCTTCACAGTTAACCCAACGATCCTCTAGGGTAGGTTTATGTTTGAAGAATGAACCTATAAACTTTTTTATTTTTCCAAAAGGTCAAACTTAGCCATCAAATCATTGTACATCTCCATAGTATACATTTCTAATTCAATCTTTTCATTCTTAGCATTTTGCATGATGGCACAAGAATATACCCCTGTCTTCATAGGAAAGGCATATATTGGCTTATATTTTCCAACAATCAATTTGTGAATTTATGTCACTTGTCTACATAGCTCCAACACTTGATCATTTTATTAGATGTGTACCTTGTAAATTTAAGAGGAGACTTAGGGAAACCAACCACTCTGATATATGTAAAAGTTTTGAATTTGATATACAAATTACCCCAATTCTTCAACTCTTCCATGACTTCTATAGAAATCCTTCTAGAAAAATTACCCTCAAGCCTTCTGATGACAACATAAATAAAGTTATCATTGACCACCTAGTAATTTTTATAACTATCACTCATCTTCAATTGTGGATAATGTTCATGAATCTTCACTTCTCTAAGTTGGAAAGATCCTAATTTGATTAACTTGAAAAAGTTTCTTGAGAAGCCAACATATATACCAAATAGGATGTCACGTGGAATTTAGATCTCTATGAAAAATTCTTGAGTTTCTCATGGAGGTTATCACTTATGAGAGTAGCCCAATCAATCTTCTTATTATAAAAAATAGACAACATAAACTAGACCATCCATGGATAAAAGTGTTTTGCACTAGGATAGCCAAAAATCCTAATTAGGAGTGTTATCTAATCTTTAATATCCTCCCTAAATTCACTCTTTTTTTGCACCTTAGCTATTTTGAGGGCCATCTTCCATAGATTGAGAAACATTTAGTATTGACAATATTGAGGTAGCTTACTTTATTTTTTTCAAAATATGCTACTTCCTTCTTCATATCCAAGGCATCATACTTAGGGAAGACAAGGATTTTGAATACCTTTTCAATCATGTCTAAAATTATATCAAGGACAACCTCTCTTGATGATCCTAGAATCCTCCTATGCTTTTGGTCATAGTACTGATTGTAGGTTAAGACAAGTTCATGGGATTGCACTGTGACTAGGAAGGCAACTGCTTCCACCAAACCTAATTTGGCTAGAGAGGAAGCTTTGATCATCCTCATTTCTTCATTGTTGAACCTCTTGTGAAATTCATCCATATCCATATGTCCTGGGTCAGTGTCTCCAATTTTTACATATGGAGAGAACATCTTTGAAGTAGGGTGATAGCTTTTGTATTGGTATTTCATTTCTACTGCATCCTTTGGCATACTTCCTACATATGGAAATACCATACATTATAACCTTTGAGAGAAAAAAAAAAGGCTAAAGAGGAAAAAAAACACCTCTTTGCAAGCTTTGAAGATAAGCTAAATTAATGAAATTTTGAAGGAGGAATCTATTAAAAGAATCTTAAGAAAAACTTGATGTATCAAGGATTGGGCCTTGAGAATGTGCTTTGTTTCTTGGAAAAGAACTAGGCAATCCAAATAAATGAATTTTGAACATCACTTTTAACAATGAAAGTTTGTTTATGTGGTCTTTCAAGTTTTAGACTTATCCCTTACTCCTTACCATTTCTTAAGTACAATCACTGAGACAAACCTCCTTTGACTGAACCCGATGATTTTCTTTAAGCAAATGTATATTCGTTGGGGGTTTGGGTTTGAGTATACAACTTATCTCTTATTCATAAGGAATTTAAATATTGAGAGATACATATGATTAGAAACATCCAACAACACTTAATAATCTTCAAAAATCAGGGTTGGGCATACACTTAACCTCTACTTTCTCATTTAGAATTTGGCATAGTGGAATTTTTCCATCCAATACTTGAAAATCATACTATCTCATTTTAATGCTTTTTCTTCCAAGAATCGGGAGTCAAACATGATGCTTAAGCCTTATCTTTAAAACAAAAACATGACTTACACAAAACTCTCAAACTCCATGTCTAATGCATTCAAAAGTTTTATCGTTTAACACTTCTTATTTAAGGCATCAGGATTCAAGGTTTGGGGTTGATACCTAACTCTTATTTGTAAGAAAAGCTGAAGTAAGGGATGTTCCCAAAGTATGAAACTTGAAGTTTCAGCACTTCAATTAAGACTTTTAAGGATTGAATCTCAAGGTACAATTATGATGCTTAATCTATTTTATGTTACTAGATAAGGGATACACATCACAACTAAAATCCAATGTCCAAAAGGATTAAATCAATAAAACTTCTAAGGCATGAATAGTTGTTAGAAAGGGAAAAATCACTCTCCCTAAAGTGAAAAACAGGAAAGACCTAACATTCAATTTGAAAATGTCGTGAACAACCTTGATTGGCATTGTTATCAAACAGATTACACCCAAATGCTTGAATGACTAAATTCAACAATCTGTTGAAACATGGGAACTATCTTCAGGCTATGGGTATTCCTATGGAAAAGATAGACCTCCAGATTCTAGGCTGGTTCCTATAAGATGATCAATTAGGTACTTGAATGATTTTCTTTGAGAAAAGGATAAGAAGTATTGAACTGAATACATGAACTAAAACTAAAACCTTGGTGATGCACCTAAATTATGGTAAACTTACAGAATGATCCACAACTTATACCTTTAGGAAAATTTGTTAACACAATCCAATTTGAGCACTTTGAACACATGAATAATTCATTAAAAGGCTATATGTATTCTTTTCCTATTAAGGAAAACTAAGTTTTCACAAATTAGAGGAAAAGAAAACAACTTTTGAGCACAATTAACAACTTGTGATGAACTACAATTATATATATGCATGCATAAACAAGACAGAAATTTGAAGGTTTCAAAAACGAATCTCATCAAAATTGCATCAAATTATTTAAATAATACAAAACACCTAAAATTGGAAAGGTGAACTCTATTTCAATTAATATCATGAAGGAAAAACTCTGCAAAAATGATAACTTATGTAACTTGGAAAGCTATAAAACTATATTAAATCTAAAATGTTGAGTTACAAGATAGTCTTATTTCCATAACGCAAAGGAAAAAAACCAGAACTAGTGAAAAATGACTAAGTCATATCACTTTATACAAAAAGCCTCTCCAAGGCATGAAGGCGAAACTAAAAGTCAATTTCAGTGTAAAAATGATAACTCCAAGGAAAATCCTGAGCAGAAGAGAAAATCCTGATGAAAATAGCCCAAACTCATGCAAAAATGAGTGAGCTCAGGTTCCAACTGGCTGTCAATTCATAACTGATCCATGGGGTACTCAAATTGAACTGAAAATCCCCAAAAAGTGGGTCCAAGAATGTGAAAACCACCTTGTTTTTATCAATTCGCCCATGCATATCAAACTAAAAATCCATCCCTTTATCGTGCATGGTGATAAGGCATCAAAACTGGTGTTGGAACTTGAACATGCAATTCAAGATTATACAAAATACTCCTCCACTTTACTTGTGTTTGCTCATGTTTTGGAAAGGTGATAGTATTAAATATTAAAGATAATCCAAATGATTATCTTAATATTTAATATATGATAGTTTTTCTTTTCTTTTTTTTTAAACATATTATATATTAAATACTAAGATAACAAGATATTACCTTAATATTTAATACATTAATCATTTGATAAATCATGCAATAGAAGGTCGAATTCCCATTGAACCTTTCCTAAGTCACGGGCTTCCCTAAACATGATTAGGTTTATTTGACTCAAAAGTGATGGACCACAAAAGATGAAAGAACATAATGATTTATTAAAATAATTAGTAAAAAACAAATCAATCTTATGTTGATTTAGGGCAGACAAAACTTGAACCCTAATCATTCCTTTCATTCTCACTTTGTTACTTTGTGAACAAGTTGTTGCCGCCATGATCTCTGGTAAGGGTTTGGACTGAATTGGAGCTCGAAACTTGAGTTCATACTACTGTTTCATGTCAATTTTTTGAAGATTTCCACAGTGAAATGCATGGTAAGATTTTTTTTAGCCAAATCTGGACATTTCTCTTGTTTTTCTAAGTCATCTTCAAGGTTTATAGCCATGGATTCTCATCATTTCTTTTGATCTATTTCTCATGCATTTTCCTTTCATTTCTGTGCAAAATGCTTAAAAAATATAGAATAGAATACGAGTCTTCATTTAATTTGTTGAATGATGCCGCCATTGGAGTATCTTGGACTTGAGTTTTACCATTCCTTGTTGCTTTTGTCAAAATTTTCATAGGGGTTTACCATAATAGTGCCCAGTAAGTCACATTTTTTTACCAAATAGACATTTTAATGAGTTTTGAGGGCCTTTATAGGCTTTACAACTGCAACCTCTTTATTATCTCAGCTATTCTTTTTATCTCTGTTTTTGTGTTCTCATGGTTGTGTCCTTTATTCTTTCTTATTATTTCCATTTGTAAGGGTTTCATTTGGTTATGGCCAATAGTTTTATCTTACCACTATCCTATTTTTTTTTAGCACCTTTCATTGATTTGTAAGGGCGCAACTTTTCATGTTGGGTATTCTTATTTTGAATACTGTAAATTTTGATATTGTTCAAACTCTTTGTTGCTGAAAGCCATTTTACACCATTTACTTATAGATTGCTTTATGGCATGACTGCAAATACATGGATGCTACTATTTTTGATACAAGAAATGCAAATCATGAAAATGCTTTACTGTCCTCTTGAAAATCTCAACCATATTCTAATATGCATTGCTACCTCAACTGTGAACAAAGACATTGTACAGGTTCTGCAATACTTTAATTATCTTTGCACCTTGCTATTATACATTATTCACTATCATACATTCCTAACTTTGAATATTGACATGGCTACAACCTCATATATGCCATTAGTGATTGCTTGAAACCCCCTTTTCCTTCTTTGGTTTACATAATGCAATGTTAAAACAAGGCTCCAATATATAGCACCAATAGTTATCTCCTCAGATGAGTGTCATTGATTTAGGAACATGTAATTGAAATAAAGCATTCAATTATAAAAGTGATGTATTTTACTCAGCTTTGCACTTCTTTTTTTTGTAGCTAAATGAGCTCAATGCTCCCATGTGATTTTATTTTAAAACTTTGGATCATGTCACAATGTTGAAACAAGGACTGTGAATGTTGTGCCTTCACTTGTTATTGTGCTTTAATAAACTTGTATTCAATGTATGATTCTTGGAAGAAGATGAAAACCTTTGTACCTTGTCTTTTTGAGATCATTGCTTCTTCACATATCATCCGGGATAGTCTTTTATGATGATGATGCTAAATTTGTATTGTTCCATTTTAGTCTTCTGTGGACTATGTATAGTTGCATAACTCTATGATTTATTTCCTTGATTATGAGTTTTTTGATCAAACTATCATGCATTCGTTGAGGCATGACTTAAGAGAATATCATAATGCTGCCATTATTTACCCATGAACATGATAATTGTGATTGCTTTGCTTTTACATGCTGCTCTTTCATTGTTTATGAGTTGGTCTCAACCCTTGTGGGAGCCACATTTTGCACCACTCATAACAATATCTATTGGTTTAAATGATGATTATACCTGTACCTGCACACTAAACAAACGAATTAGCAAAATAATTGAAGTCAAATGCTTCTATTAGACTTTGTGCCTCCTGATCATGTTATTTTCATTTTGTTCAAATCATCTGATGAATTCCTAATTGAATGTGTACCACATCTCTGTTGGTAATGTAGGCATAGGAAAAGACTTGATTCTTCATTGCTCTAACACCACTTTTCAAAAATCTTGCAAGAAACCTATGGAGCTTGGAGTTGAACAATCTAGAGACACCGGAGTGGTGACAACTGAAGACTTCAAATGTGGCAACGATTCGTCATTCCAGGAAATGATGAATCACCTTCTCTCTTATACCTATATACTCTTCAGTTGTGTTGTGCACATCTCCTTTTTGTATTCATTATTTGATTATGAAAATAAAATTAAGCTATTCCCATGGCTTGTGTGCGGCTCCAATTTTTCCAATATGAATAAAACAACATTCTTTTATGCAAATTTATGAGTTCCTTTGTTACAAACATTTGCATAATAACACTTGAAATTCACAAGTAATCAAATTTTGGAATGTAATGAATACTTAAGCAGAAATTTTTTGTACCTTCCTATGATGAATGCAATTCAACTCCACCTATTTTGAGTTGTAGCTAAAAATAGGTAACAGGCGTGTCAGGGAAAATTTTGATTCAGTGAAGTAGATTAACAACCAAAAAAACAAAAAAGAAAAGGAAAACAAAACAAAACAAACCAAGGAAAACAACACAAAAATGAAAAGGGAAAAACCAAAATGAAACAACACCAAATCAAACCAAGGACATGACAAGAACACACAAACAACCAAGAAATATATGTTTTAAAAATAAGGTTTTGAATCCATGAATTACTTGGAAATTCATGTGGTGTTGAGGGTGAAAATAGGAAAGCACAAACATGAAGCAAGGAGAAGATGCTCCAGGGTGTTGAACCGTGAACAAACTCAGGAGTCAAGGACAAAGAGGGAGGGTGCAATGATTTATAGGGTTTTTTGAAAAGTTACAAAGCTTAATTTTCATTTATCAAATGCATAAGTGAATAATAATAACCTTTTAATTCACCTCTTAAACCTATTCAACAACTATCCTCAAACCTCCATTAAATTATCCATCAAGTGAATTGAATGTTCTATCAGGCATGACAATTAAGGTGACAAGATGTTGTCAGTATTTCAAGATCGAGAGTGTGCTAAGAAAAAATCTTGATACTCAAAAACCCAATGTGGTAACAACGATGTACAACAACAAAAAATGATAGTCAGGAGTTGGGCCTAATGAAATTATCATACCAACAATTGCATACCCCAAAACTCCAACAAGTGACAAAACACTCAAGGGAAAGAAGAAAGAGAGAAGAGGAAGTAAAAGAGTGAAAGAAAAGGAGAAGAATGTCAAGAAAGAAGAAAAGGAGGAAAAAGGAGAAGAAAGGAAAAAATAAAAAGAATGCATAGAAGCATTTCTTCATCAAAAAAAATTCAAACAAACTTAAGCTCAAAGGAATTAAGAACTCACTATTAAGGAAGAAAGTCCATGTTGACCTAGGCACAAACCAATTCATGTATTCCAATAGGATACCTAAAAATTATAGTGTGTGCAGGTGATGTATTCCTTCAAAATAGGTCTTAAGTGACATGGAATAATTTCTCAAGCAAGCCAAAGGTTTTATTTTTCCTTTCTTCCAACTATTTTGTGTTATCATATAAAAAAAAATTATTTTTAGGACTTAGTTAGTGTTATCTGGGCATAACTCTACTGCCAACTAGGCATCTATAGCCCTGAAAAAGATACCTCTGATTTCCTTAAATGTTTCTCCACTATGAGACAAGCGTCCATAGCCCTAGTAAAGGTTATTTGAATCACTCGATTTTATTAGAGTTTACTTAGGATTTTATTTATTTATTTTATTTCCTGACTATAACTTGGTACTAGGTTGGGAACCACAATGGTCACTGAGAAAGAAATCAATCTTTAGATTTTACTTGAGTTCAAAGATCATTACCATTCACCCCTAGTCCAAATTTTGATATATTTTAAAATGTGCACATAGTAAGATTCATGTAACTAAATTCAAAGGCTCATTGGCTTCAAAAACTAGACCTTCTAAGACTTCCAAACTTAACAAATTAGTAAAATTCAAACTTAAATGTACAAAAAAGTTTGAAAAGGGAATACTACAAGAACATTATGCATTATTGAGAATCAAACCTTACCCAAATGGAAGTTTGAGAAATACTCACATGAACCTCATAGATAGAAAAGGAAGAACAATAATGAAAGAAAGAAAACGAAAAAAAAGGAAAATGAAAAGAAAATAACAATAACACTAGTGGGAAAAAAGAGAAAATGGGAAAAGAAAACCTATTCTAATTATTTACAAGAAAGGTGAAATCACAATACTATGTCTCATTTTTTTCCCAAGATGGACATTTACATCAATATTTTTAATTAAATCTTCATCTTCTGAGACCTATAGCAGCTAAACCATAAATAATTTGAAGATGATGTGAACTAATGATTTGTGGAAATTTGTGTGTAGATTCTAAATATATTTTTTTTCAATTTTTTTGAAATAAATCATGAATCTTTCAACATCTCCTTTAATAACTGGTTTTAGACAGAAAACAACATTTTCATAAAGTAACATTTGTGTCGTACAACATAATTTTTTTCTATAAAGGATTAAATTCTAATTTTTGGAATATAGATTCTCAACATCAATATCTAGGGAAAGGATATTTTTCATAATTTTTTGTTGAATTTTTTTTCTTAAATTAATTTTTGAAGTCATTGTAACTATAATTTGGACATACGTATGTTTCATACAACCTAACTTTTTGTGTATATATCGAAATCCAATTTTTCTTTTTTTGGTGAAATAAGGAAATCAATATCTAGGGAATGGGTATTTTTTGAATTTTTTTTACAATGGTTTACTATTTTTTTACCTCTGCACAACAAAGAGCTTGATGTTCAGAGGAAAACCTATGTTTAGTAAAAATTGAAAATTAAATACATGATAAAATGAAAATATATCAAACCTATACTTGTTGGAAAGCTAGTTTCAAGGGGTATAATCTTGAAAAATATAATTTTTAAAAGGATATTATAAATAATTCCTCAAAAGTTAAAGAAAAAGTGATTTTTTTTCCAACATTTTGATAGTTGTGAAGGAGACTCCATTGTGGGTATGATTTAATACTATAGGGGTTCTATCCAAGGGGTTTTGATCTAAGGGGGTCTTATCTCTCCCTCTTCAATTAAAACACTTTAGATGGAGCCTTTCAAGACTTAAATAACTGGTTTTTCTAAAAATAGTGATTTCAGGCAAAAATTAGCACATCCCAAAAGTGAGACACAGTATTGTGGAAACACCCAGAAAGGAGATAAGTAATCCCTTAGGATCCAAAGTAATGCTTAATAAATTTCCCATTGACTATAAATGGGGTTAGTTCTTCTATCATAGTATTGATCCTAAATGTGTTTTCTCCCAAAATTTTAGATATTTGATAGGGGCCTATCTATAGTTTCTTGAACTTTGAATGACTTCCTTTTTTCTCCTTAGACTTATCCCAGAGTAGGACAAGATTTGAAATCTTAAAAGATTTTATTTTGGATCTTTTTTGAAGCCATCATTTGACTTCAGTCCAAGGTGTTTCAAAACATGCTAAAGAGAAAAATTTCTTCTTTCTTCAAGATTCAATAAGTTCATTAATCTAACCTAAACCTTGTCATATATTTCCAGATAATTCTCCATGAATTTTAATGTGGGTATTCTAAGGTTCATAGGAAATATGGGCTCTAGGATTTAGACCAATTGATAGGGAGATGTCCCTAAAGCATTATTTATCCTATTCCTATCTTCCCATAACTCAAACTTGATATGAGAGTGCCATTCCTTAGGATTTTTTTCTAACATTTTTTTAATGACTTCTATCAAGTTCTTGTTGGTTAATTTTGCAACTCCATTTCCTTATGGATAATAATTTGCTGAATATTTTAGAATTACCTTATGCTCAAAAGCCCATTGTAGTAATTGAACGAACGAAAAGGAGGGCCCATTATCACATACCATAGAAAATGGTATTTGAAACCTAGTCATTATATGATCCTCCAAGAATCTGATCACCATATAAGTTGTAATTCTTTTGCAGTCTATAGCTTCCAACCATCTCTACAATAATCATGTTCTACCAAGATGAACTTGTTCCCTATAGAAGATTAAGGATATACCATTCCTATAAAATCTAAGCCTCATTGGGTGAAAGGATGTACCTCGCATATAGGTAGTAGGGGAATAAATTCTTTTATTTCTTTTCTTACTCCAGTCTAGAATATATGACAGGTTTTTACATGCTAAGAGGCATCTCTAGATAGTGCAGGCCATTAATATCCTACTCTCACTATCTAGTGAGCTATTTCCTTTTCTGAACCATGGCTAGTACCAAATTTTTCATGGAATTCTATTAGAACTCAAATAGTTTCATCTTTGTTCAAAAATTTCAAGTAAACACCTTCATATTGTTTACGATATAAAGCCCCATATTTCATCATATAGGCTTTAATTTTGATCCTCAGTTCTCTCATTTGAGTTGCATTGATATCATCTTGGCATTTATTTTTTAGTAAATAATGAACTATGTCTTTATACCACACATCTGAGGTAATGTCCTATTGTAGATATTGTCGACACACTAATTGTCTATTTGCTCTAGCCAAATTTTGAGAGACCTTGACCTCTCACAAGTTTCATTAGTTGGATCTCCATGTTGAACTCCTAGAGGATAGTCATACATTTTCCTCTTCCTTCTCCTAGTTTTTTTTGTATGAGCATGGACTTAATTGCAACATCCGGGACTATAGCAATTACTTTGCTTCTTATGATATAGTGTTTGAATTTCTTCAAAACTTTCATAATAGAAAAGGATTGTTTACCAAAATTAGGATACCAAATATTTGAATTTTTAAATAGGGAACTCATAAAGGCTATTGGAATTTCATCATTTCCATCCACTCCCTTTTGAGTTAAGACACCAACACAAGAATGTTTTGATGCCAATGTATAGATGTTAAATGGATTGGTGTAGTCTAGGTTAAATAACACGAGCACTAGTTATAGCCTCCTTGATTTCCTATGAATATTTCATTGACTTTGAAGTCCACTCAATTTTTGCATCCTTTTTTAACATGTTATTTAGGGGGCGTACAATTTGTGCAAGCCCACTGATGAACTTTATAATAAAGTTTATCTTTCCAGAAAAGGACTTCAATTCTTTCTTACTATTGGGAAATGACAGCTTTAGAATGGATTCAGTTCCATCTGGGTTGATTGATATACCTTTCTTAGAAATTATATGACCTAGAAGTTTTCCTTCTATGACTCTGAAAAATACATTTTTTGGGGTTAAGTGAAATACCCGATTCTTTGCATCGTTGGAGAATCTTGTGAAAATCACTCACATGATCAAATTTGGTTTTTAAGAACATCATAAGGTTTTCTATATAATGATGCATTTCCCAATTAACCCTTAAAAGATATATCCATATCCCTTTGGAAAGTTGCTTCCACATTAATGAGACAAAAGACATTCTTTGAAATGCAAAAGTCGCCCATTTGGTGGTGAAGGTTGTTTTCAATCTATCCTCTTCTCTATTTCCATAACCTAGTTATAACCCAAACATCCATCCAATAATGAAATCATATGAAATCCATTCACTATTTTCAAAACTTCATCTAGTGAAGGTAGCAGATAATTATCTTTTTTTGAAGCTTGGTTAAGATTTTTGAAATCTACAGAGAGCTGAATTTCTCCATTTTTCTTCCTCATTGATGCTGGATTTTCCATCCAAGTTGAGTGTCACATTGGATATATAATTTTGGCACTCAATAGCTTTTGAAATTTTTTGTGAATCAAGGTCTTAAGTAGGGCATTGACATGATGTTGTCTTCACCTAAAAGGCTTGACTTCTTTCTTTAGAGGAATGGTATGAGTAATCACCGAAGTGTCGTATGTTTTCAATTCCTCATAACTCCAAGAAATCACTTCTTTGTAGTCTTTCAGGGTATTGACTATTCTATTTCTTTCTTTATCCATGCAAACTTGACTAATAAGAATGTCCCTCTTATCTATCTTACTTCCTAGGTTGTGAGAATCGCATTTGCCTCCACTCAAATCAAAGGTGGCTTTTTGAGGTCATGTTGTCTTATCCTAGTTGAATATCTTTTCTAAGACAATTTTTCCCTTAGGGACTCTTCAAATTTATAATACCTTCTTCGACCATGTCGAATGGATCTCTATCAAATTCTATGAAGTAGCAAAAATTCCATAATTGGTGATGAATTCGAGGATATGTTGATCGTCCTCAAAAACCTGATAGTTTGTAACATTATCTAGAATTGATGGTGTAGGAACCATTTATATAAAAAATATTTTTAACCAGGATCCAATCATTGGTTACAAAGAACTAGTTAAAACAACAAGGGAATCTATGACATAGTTTTTCCTCCTTGGGATTGATTTTATGTTGAAAGCTTCAAAATCTTTGATTAAATCTCATATAATTTCTATAAGTTGATAACCTTTTGTCAAGGCAATAATACTAACTTTTGATATGTCTTACAACAAATTGTGAGGGTCTATGCAAGATCATGGGGGTCAAAAAAGTGACGATATGACAAAAAAGGCATTTTTCATTTGCCCAAAAATATAAAAAATTTCTTTGAATTTTTATTAGGGTCAGGTAAAAAGTACATGTTGCCATGGTAAGAACCAGACCAAAATAGATATATGTTTTAAATGGATATTCATTTCTTGTTAATAAAATCATATAAAAAATAAACATATTATAATAATATATGTTATATTATAATATTATATATAATACATAATAAGTATTTTATATAATATATAATAAGTATTATATATAATATATATTATATATTATATTAGAATAACATCAACTTTGCATAGGAGGAAAAACAGATATTTGTTTGCAGAAGATATAAACAAAGAAAACCAAGACTTCATTTCTCATTTTTACCCACGATGCAGCTGCATGAAGTGAGCGAGGAGCACGAAATGGATATATGTCTTTAACTAATATTCAAGTTGGAGATACCAATGTTTTACAAGTTTTAGCAATTTTCTTTGAAGGTTAGTCATTTTTAATTGTTTTTGTTAAAAAAAACTATTTTAGCATTATTTGGTAAGAATTTTAGTGTAAAATAGGTTTTCTTATATACATTTTAGTTTGTAATTGAAAATTTGTTAATTTTTTAAATTTTTAACATCACTCAGGTGTTGCAAAGGCTAAGAATCCAAATCCTCCTCCAAAAGGAAACCCTACCCAACCAAATCCTCCTCCACCACCAAATCTTCCCTTACAAAACCCTCATACTATCTATGATTTAATCAATGGCAATTTAACTGAATTGAGAAACATTTGTTAGTTATACCATAGGCACCCTCACTTGTCTACAATGAAGACCACTTTAGACTTAATAATTTCTAATGTTGAAACCCTCACCAACCAACATAATTCCTTTTTAGAGTGGTGAGAGGCCAAGAGGCAACAATATGTCGATGGCTTATTGTACGATCAAGTGAAGGAACTAGACATTTCCAAAGCCCAATTAGTAGAGCTTTTTATCAATCCTAAAAATAGACAACTTGTTTATGTGCGTAAGCCCAAATATTCAATTACATGGTGCACACATTAGGGTATCCTAGATAATTTTTGGGATCGTTGGTGGATGCTTTTTGATAAACCACCCAACAAAAATCTTGATGTCCCCCAATATTTTGAACGAAAACTATATGCTAAATGTGTAATGGGTAAACATGTGAACTACTTTGATATGAGGAATTTGCAAGGTGTGGGTAGAGGAATTCCTTAGGATAGACCTGTGGTAAATTAAGTAGTACAAGGACCATTTATTCACACTCCTATTGCTTCCCCACCTCCAATACAACACCCAGAGATTGTTGCAGATGCAACACATCAAAGTATCTTGGTCGTACACACTTTTTCTAGCCATTTGATCACACAAAGCCAACAATTCGCATAGTTTCATGATAGTGATACACCTATTGGATCTACTAATATTGGTATACCCTCCTCTTCACATATTTGTGTGCCCCATCAGTGCATTATGTGCAACCATGTATGTTTGGGTCCTCTTGGATAGCCTATTGAGGGTCCAACAAACACATCTAATTATGAGGTCCATCATATGTCAGATGTAGGAGATGAGAGAGCACATGCCAGAGCACATCCAAGAGAGTCATTGGGTACCAGAGATGCAGAGGATGTAGTGGTAAGTCTTAAAGTAATTTCATAGTGCATTTTATCTTAAATTAAAATTTATAAGAGATATTAGTACTAATGTATATTTATGTGCTAGATTTAACAATTGTTGATGGAGGATCAAATTTCGCAAGTCCAAGAGGGTACACTTATGCCCATTTCATTTAGCCTAGAGAGCAACTATATGGTATACTTTTTTGCACATACATGTTTACAATTTTTTTATTGTATATGCATATCATTTAAATTGTGATTTAGATATTAATTTTTCAAATCTACTATGATTATTGTTAGAGTAAAAGGTATTTCCTAATTAATTAATTATTTAATTATTAGATTCCTTTTCCTCTAATTACTTAAGTTTACTTAGGTCATGTTCTTTTATATCTCATGTCATAGGATGAGACACATGTCATGATCTTGTTTTATCCTCACCTAGGGTTTCTAGGTTAATCATCCTTTTTTAAGGATTATTTATTGTATAATCATTAGAAGATGCACATTCATAATGATCCATGCATTTTTGGATCAATAGCTCTTGGCCTCCATAGCTTTTCTATTCTCTCTTTCTATGATAGGTGTTTGACTACAGGTGATCCTTGGGACAAGTGGAGTTGATTTTTCCCAACTTTAGCATGGTATTAGAGCTCTAGAACTATAGCCTCTTTTCCTTTTTTTAAGAGATTTCATGCCTTGAGCTATCATTCGATGCATCTTGGAGCAAATCAAAGTTTTCCATTGAATTCAGAGCTGTCAGGAAAATTAGATTTTCCTTTTGTTTGGCCTGATTTAGACTCCTGAGGTCAAATCTGTGAGGGTTTGAAGTAGTTGTTCTTTTCCAAATCCAAAGGGTAGCTACAATTTTAGAGTATTTTGGGCCGAAAAGAACCTCACAGTTGCATTTAGGAGGTCATGTCGATTCGACGAATTTTGATATAAAATTTGAGCTATTTTGGAGTCGGGAGCTTCTAAGGAAATTTTTTTTTGCCAAGAAGGCTATAAAACCTCCCTAGCATGTAGGTCGAGGAAAAAATTTCAAAAAAAAAAATCAAATAAAAAATAATAATAAAAAAACTCTTTAAGGGTCAGTAGGTTTTTTTATTTAAAAAAAAAATATTTTTTTTTTGTAGGCATTGGTACCCGTAGGGTACCTGCCCCCCCTACTATGGCAAGGGTGATAGGCCCCTTGAGCCCTGCCCCCTACATTGGGGTACTACTAGCGACGGCCCCTCAGGCCACCCAAGGGAGGGCATGTGGCAAATTGAGCCCCCCCACCGCCCCTTAATTTTTTAATATATTTTTTTAAGTTTCTAAATATGTTTTTTTAAAAAAAAGCTTTTTTAGTTTGTTTTTGCTTTCAAAAAAATAAAACAAACAAATACATGCAATTTTTTTTGGAAATAAATCAAATTTCTATTGTACTTGGAGGATTTTTTTTCATACTCTAAAATTGGTGGACCGCCATGTTTGGAGGTGTTTTTTGCTAAATTTGGTGGAGATCCTTTTTTGCCTTGCTCAGTCCCTCTCCATTAGGCTTTTCAAATTTTCACCACATCTTCTAGAGGCCATATCTCGATCATATGATATTATTTTTCATTGCAACTTTTTGTTGAAATGGGGTAGAATTTTGTGTTCTTCATAGTGGTGTAGGTGGTTTCCAGTTTGTACTTCTGGATTTTTCAAGAATTTAGTTTTCTCAATGTTTTTGTTGTGTAGTTCTCATTTTGGAGACTTTGAAGGGCCATATCTTTTGCATCTAGACTCCTTTTTTGGTACTGAAAGTGCATTTTTTTGTGTGTAATTCATCATGGTGCTATCAGTTTCCTTATTTTTAATCAGATACTTTTATTTTCAGCATGCAGTCCTTTTTTGACATTGTGAGCTTCCATTGTAAGCACTTATTATTATATGCAAACACACTGAAATAAAGTGCCTCTATATTTCACATGGGATCTTGCACATCATTTTGTGTCTTATTGTACTTGTACTATGATATAAAGTGCCATGGGGGTTGATGTTTTCCTTTGTTTTCCATCACACCTTTTTAAGTGAGTTTCCCTTCCATGACAATAGTGAATCATGTTGTTTCTTGCCTCATGTGTGTGTGTGGATTTTGTTTGCACACCCTTTATATTTTTTGGTACTTTCATGTTTGCATGTTCAGATGTTCTTGATTCTTCTTCATGCACTTCTTTCTGTCATTCAATTCTAGTGTACCTATCATGGCTCTCCCTTGTTATGGGGGGTTTCTATTGTTGGTGGTAATGCTTCCTTGGTTTCATGTTGGAGTGAGCTATGTATCTATTATTTATTCCTATGTACTAGGAAAATGCAATGTATATCAATGAGGTGAAGCACTTACCATATGGACACTCTTGCATTCCTATTTTTGGAGGAGAGCAAGTCCTTTTTCACTTGATCAATTCTTCAAACTTTTGATACATGTGCCATATGCATCTCGATTTTTAGATGTTTCACCTTTGTTTTTCATCTAATTCAAGTTGTACTATTAGGGGAACTCATGTGGATTCTTGTCTTATTGATCTTGATCATCATCTATTTCAGATGAGGTTCTTTTAGCACCATAACAGTCATTCTTCAATAGTGTTTGCAACTTATTCATGCTTCGATGGTGTTCTTCATGTTCATCCTTTGTTTTTACTCTTTTGGGACATCTCTTGGTTGGAGGCTTCTTTTTCCTTCATTTTGTTATAGAGGCTTCTTAGTCCTTCACTCTTGTTTGGAGGATTCTTCAATTCTTCACTTGTATTTCTCTTTTTTGGAGAGGAGTTTTCTCCCATAGGGTTTTTCTCCTTTTCTCTAGTTTTGAGAGATCTTTTGATTGTTTGTACATGTGTACCTCACCATATCTTGTTTTCCAAGCCCATCATGCATTCATCTTTAGAGTTTTGAGCTTCTCCCTAAGTTTCACTTAAGGGGGGGTGTTAGAGTAAAATGTATTTCCTAATTAATTAATTATTTAATTATTAAGTTCATTTTCCTTCAATTACTTAAGCTTACTTAGGTCATGTTCTTTTATACCTCGTGTCATAGGATGAGGACACATGTCATGATCTTGTTTTATCCTCACCTAGGGTTTCTATATTAATTGTCCTCTTTTAAGGATTCTTTATTGTATAATCATTAGAAGATGCCCATTCATAATAATTCATGCATTTTTGGATCAATAGCTCTTGGCCTCCATATCTTTTCTATTCTCTCTTTTTGTGATAGGTGTTTGATTGTAGGTGATCCTTGGGATTTTTGGAGTTGATTTTTTCCAACTTCAACATTTATATATGTACATAGATTGATAGTCTTATGTATTATTATATTTTTATGCAGCAACCTAGTACTTTTACATCCATCATGACTAGTTCTAAAGCATTGGAAGAAGCATCACAACATTTGTATGTTTATTTTATATTCTCAACATTCTGATTATATGCACATGTGCATTATAGTCTTACATTCTTGTCATGTTTTATATAGGAAACTATCTTAGCTAGTTCATCCATCATGATCCTTTCTACACCAAGAGAACAAGCATCACAAGAGGTATGTGTTTATTTTATATTGTAGATATATACATTTAGATAGGATTAAATATATGTTTAGTTTATGATTATATGCCAACAATTGTATATTAATTTGTATTAATTTTATTTTTCCTGCTATAGTCCTTTTCCCGATTTAGTAATGTGATGAATCCTAACCGTTTCAATATGTTAGGACTCTTAATCATCCTACGAGACAATCATATGCAAAAAACCTTGCAAAAAAAGAGGCAGACCTGAGATAATCAAGAATTACATTTTAGATATTGTTACTTGATTTTTACCTATAGGCTCAATCAGGGGAAATTATGTTTTAAATTTGGCATGTGGATTAAATGTGGCTCCCATAAGGGTTGATCCCAGCGTACAGGTGTTCGGTTTTCATTGGGAAGGTCTTCATCTAATGCTATTTCACAAGGAATTCTATTGGAAAGCCTACCTCAATCAGATTTGGCACAAAACTCCTGAGGAAGAAAGTCACTGAGACTAGCTGGATATCTTGTCGATTGGCAGTAAGGTTATATTCATTTGAAATACATCGGTCGCCCAGACATTTCAGTCACTAGGAGTTTTTATGTATCTCTCTACATGGAAAAAATTCACGCCGACCCTTGTGCACCAGGCTAGCGTCGCTGAAGAAGGGTGTCATCGGGGAGAGGTCCTACAGACAGATGGAAGTCTTGGTGAAAGGTTATGGTCTTGGTGTAACCTCTCGCTGACCAAGAGAGGTCTCCCCGAAATGGAATTCCTTTGGAGTAATGATGGGGCTTCGGGGTAATGTCTCACTGACTCTGAAAGGTCTCGTCGAAAGTTTTTGAGTTTGACATGAGGTCTGGCCGACCGGTAGATGTCTCACCGAAGGTTTGTGGCCTTGCTGTAACATCTTTCTGACCCAATGAAGTCTTACCGAAATGTTTGAGCTCGGGGAGAAGGCTTACGCTCGAAGAGAGGTCCTGCTGACTGATGAAGGGTCTCAGCGAAAGGTTTGAGTTCGCCATAATTTCTAGCCGAATGGAGGAAGTCCCACTGAAGGATGGTGCCTTCAGTATAATATTTTGAGTTTGGCGTGATGTCTTGCCGACAAGTGATGGTCTTGACGAAAGAAGGGTGGCTTGGAGAGAAGTCTTCCCGACTCGTCGAAGTCTTGCCGATAGATATGTGGCAACGATAGGACTCCTGGCCGAAGAGTTTGCATTCGACAAGAAGTCTTGCCGACTGAGGGGAATCTTGCCGATAGCAATGGATCTGTTATAGGCTTCGGTGAGACCTATGGCCGACAGTGATAGTTTGGGCGACAATTTTTGACATAGGTGTAACTTTTTCCGCTCGCTGTGAGGTCTCACCGATAGTTGTGTGCTATGCCGACTGTTGCTGTGAAGTCTAATTGCATCGGGGAGACACGGCTAGTGTCTCACTGACATGCGATTCTGCAGGAATAAATTTTGACCATCTAAGGATCCCATGTGGTATCTATTCAACCAATTGAAGGAAGCTAAAGGCGAACCGTGGCAGTTTGACTGGTGTGAAGAAGATCAACAGACTGTATATGTCATGGATCTACTCTGATATCGAAGGTGATGAATCGGCTCAGTGAACAATAGTGTGGGGATCTAACAAGGGAGGTCAGATGTTGCTTCTCGAAGACGATCAACTTGCAGAAAGATCAAGAGCAAGAAGAAAGTTGAAAGGGAAGAGGCCACGAGTCACAATGACAACTGGGATGTCGGCTAGCAAAAGTGGATCGACATTAATGACCATACTTCAGAACGTTCAAAGCAGCTCTTCAAAGAAGTTTGAAGGTGGGCACGGAGGGCTGCAAGTTAATGTGATTGTCGCAAAAGATCAGAAAGGCCATCCCAAGAGTGATCCTTCACCGACATGGACATGAGGATGCACATTGAATGCAACATTAATGGTATTCCAAAATATCTGAGGGGCGACGTGTTCAGCAACCGATTCATTTTTGTAAGCCCTAGGGCAGGAGCTGACACTTTTTTGTATATATGGCTTTTTTGCCTCTTTGTAAGGCAGTTCGAGATTGGCATTTTTCTGCACTTAGTGACTTTTGGATCCTTTGGCAGAATTTTGCAAAGTTTTGTAACTCACTTAGACATGGAATATAGTACAGACCTTGGGCATCACTGAATGGAGTATTTTTGTCTTCTTGTTACTGCAATATTGTGTATTTTCACATGATTGATTAAGTTATTGTGAGATAGTATTCATTTCCATTAATTTTGTCTCATGGCTTTAGTACCTTTTTGCAGAGAAGTGTGATGTTTGCAAGTTATAATCTGTGTCAAAATTGCAAGTTGCTTTTAGTTGTGAAGTATTTTCCTCCTAGAAGCTCAAGCAATAAGGCCTTTTTATAAAATACTTATGCAAAGCACATAGAAACAAGTTGTGCAAGTTATTTTTCAGTCATTGTGTACAAGTGTATGAGACTTGAGTTTTCCAAGTCTAAGTAATATTTTGGTGTATCACCATAGGGTTTAGTTTTCATTTTCATGCATTCCTTCTCCATTTTCCTTACAAAGATCAGTAGTTAGGTGATAACACAAAGGAAGCCGGCCTTCTCCGGAGGTTCTTTTCCATTTTTAGGTGACCCACAACCTGGAAAAGTTCCCATGTTTCTTTAGAAAGCTCAATTTTCATAACTTTGCATAGGGTGCATTTCTAAGAGATAACAGTTTTTGGAATGCCCTGTGGGACTGTTCGAATCAGAATAGTTTGAAGAGTACATATTACTACTGGTTTTTGATATGCAGCTAGTAAGTTTCAAGCCTTTCAGACTGATGACATTAGCATATCATGGCGACTCTGAGTTTGGGAAGCAACAGAAAATCTAGTGCATTAATCACTAATCAACATATTGAGAGATTTGGTGTCTACCTCAGTATCATTCATCCTTTGGAGGCAGTTTGAACAACACCTGGCGACTCTGAGCTCAAATCTTCTAATTTCACAGGCACAAGTGTTGGTATGTCTCAAAAGAATATGTTAGTTATGAGTTTCCAACTCTTTGAATGAAAAGATGTCAAATATTTATGAAAATGCTTACTATTACCCTCCATATCATGAGTATGTTGTTCCTACACCTTATCAATCACATTCAACCAACCATAATGTCAGTTTCAGTCCAATTTCCCTTGTAGCAATCACTAATCAACATTTTCATCATGTTTTCCACCCTCTCACTTCGATTCAGCCTTTGTTTCAATCAATATTTGATCAAAATCAACCCCAAGAGGAAGTTTCTGATGTTTATGATTATTTATCTAATCAGCCTCAAAAACATCCATACCAGAACATATTGGACTTGCTCCAACAGATTGACCATACGTTGTGGGGTCTAAGTTAGGTCTTCACAATATGAAGATTAATGATATTAGTAAGGTGCTTGCATGCCTATCTAAGATGTTGGTTGATATCAAGATGTAGAAAGGTACTATTATGCAATAGCAAGAAATGGTTGAACAAGTCTACTTTTATGATTAAGAAAGAGTGGCAAAAAGAGTCCAGTTTGAGGGAGAACTTAAAAAGGAAATAGCTGCTAAGGAAGGACAAATGAAGTTGTTGTCTGCTCTAGTGAAAAATACTCAAGCTTACTCAGATTATTAGCACCAACTAATGGAGGAGTTTCAAAAGATGCAACTTGAGGGGATTTTCAAAGAGCAGAGTGTTGTAGCTAAAGAGGAGCAGATCCTTGATCAAACTAACTCAAGCTCACTCACCATGGAAGAGGCTAGAACTCCAAACCTATTGCAAATGGATTTGGGGGAGTATCGAATAACACAAACAAAAGCTCTCCAAGATGGTGTAACTATTTCAGAACAACAAGAAAGCATTAGTGAGTTGCTAATTGGTGGCAACCAGCAAGACAATGGAGGCTTAATTCAGGAAGAAAAGCCTTAAATTGAACCTAATTCTATCATCCAAGGTGGAATTTTTCATGTTGTTGAGCATGTTCTGGATGAGGAAGCTAATGTTGAGCTTTTTGAAGAGTTGTGTACATGTATTATTGAATAGTTTTGTTCAACATTGGATGGAAAAGAATCATAAGAAGTTGAGGGTTATGATGATCTTGAGCAGCAACTTGTAGAGGTGTTGAAACTACAGGAGGAGCCTCATGAACCTATTTTACAATATTATATCTGGTTAGAGGAGCTTCCATTCTATTGTGCAGAAGAATTTGAGATTTTATCACCACTGGAATTGTTGCCTTCCTTTATTGAGGAAAACAAGACTGAATTGGAGTGTAATTTTTTCAGTGGTGATAATAAGAACTGTGAGCAGCTTCCTTTTTTGGAGTATAAAAGAGCCAGAGGTTGATGTATTGATTGAAAATGTGTTAGAGGAAGTCATCTCATTGTTCTCCATTGAAGGAATAGGTTTTTTTTTGGGAAAGCATGAGCATATTGAGGAGGTTACTATTTTTTCACCAATTCAACCACAAAGATTAGATCTTTCCAACCCCCAAGGTGATAAAATGGCAGTTCATGAGCAAGAGATCAGCAAAGGAAGCTCAATCTTTGCCCTTACCAAAGGCTTTCTAATCAGATACCTAGCCCAGATAGAGTTCAATACAACACCAATGATCAATCTTGCACCCATACATGAAGACACAATAGAAGATGTTATCAAGGATGCACTGGCAGCTAACAAGAGTATGTTCAGCTCACTTATCCTCCTTTGGTCAACAATACATATGGTTTGTCTAGTGAGGTAAGTGAACTCATTCACCTCTTTCAAGAGGCAGTGCATTGTCTTGTTAAACATTTTTTCTATTTTTCACTTTTACTCAGTTGTCCTTAAACATGCCAGTCACTGCATATTGAGAAGAATGGGTAGCTATTTTAGTCATCCTATGAATGGTTTTGTTTGACCAATTTCTTACTAGTTAGTGTAGGGTAGGTTTAGTTGCAAGTTTTCAATTCCCTAAGTGTTGTTCCAGCACATTAAATGGTTTCACTTTAGTTTTTCCTGTTTTCAATAAGTTTTCAGGTGTCCTGACCTATTCTAATGAGTTACAAATGAGTTACAGCCATGTGCAAGGCTGCTTCCAGTCTATTTCTAAGTTCTCCCAATGACTCCATGCCTAATGGATAAGCCTAGGCTATTGGTCTACATGTTTAGTAGGCAAACGTCCAGCTGAGGTCACCAGAAATGTTACCCAATTTTTACCTACAGGCTCAATCAGGGGAAATTATGTTTTAAATTCAACACGTGGATTAAATGTGGCTTCCATAAGGGTTGAGCCCAACGTGCAGGTGTTCGGTTTTCATCGGGAAGGTCTTCATTTGATGCTATTTCACAAGGAAGTCTATTGGAAAGCCTATCTCAATTAGATTTGGCACAAAAATCCTAAGGAAGAAAGTCACTGAGACCAGCTAGATGTCTTGTCGATTGGCAGTATGGTTCTATTCATTTGAAATACACTAGTCGCCCAGCCATTTCAATCGCTAGGATTTTTTATGTATCTCTCTGCTTGGAAAGAAGTCACGCCAACCCTTGTGCACAAGGCTAGCATCACCGAAGAAGGGTGTCATCAGGGAAAGGTCCTGCCGATAGATGGAAGTCTCGGCGAAAGGTTATGGTCTTGGTGTAACCTCTCACCGACCAAGCGTGGTCTCCCCGAAACGGAATGCCTTTGGAGTAATGATGGGGCTTTAGGGTAATGTCTCACCGACTCTGAAAGGTCTTGCTGAAAGTTTTTGAGTTTGGCGTGAGGTCTGGCCAACCAGTAGATGTCTCGCCAAAGGTTTGTGGCCTCGCTGTAACATCTTGCCAACCCGATGAAGTCTTGCCAAAACTTTTGAGCTCAGGGAGAAGGTTTGCGCTTGAAGAGAGGTCCTGCTGATCGATGAAGGGTCTCGGCGAAAGGTTTGAGTTCGTCGTAATGTCTGGAAGAATGGAGGAAGTCCCACCATAGGATGGTTCCTTCGGTATAATATTTTGAGTTCAGTGTGATGTCTTGCTGACAAGTGATGGTCTCGGCGAAAGAAGGGTGGCTCAGAGAGAAGTCTTCCCGACTCGACGAAGTCTCACCAATAGATATGTGGTAGTGGTAGGACTCCTAGACAAAGAGTTTGCATTCAACAAGAAGTCTTTCCGACTGAGGGGAGTCTTTCCGATAGCAATGGATCTATTATAGGCTTCGGCAAGACCTCTGGCCGACAGCGATAGTTTGGGCGACAATTTTTGACATCAATGTAACTTTTGCCGCTCACTGTGAGGTCTTGTCAATAGTTGTGTTATGCCGACTGTTGCTGTAAAGTCTAATTGCATCAGGGAGACACGGCTAGTGTCTCACCGACATGCGATTTTGTGGGAATACTTTTGACCGTCTAAGGATCCCACATGGTATCTGTTCAACCAATCGAAGGAAGCTAAAGGCAAATCGTGGCAGTTTGACCGGTGTGAAGAAGATCAACATACTATATATGATATGGATCTACTCTGAGATCGAAGGTGATCAATCGGCTTGGTGAACAATGGGGTGGGGATCTAACAGGGGAGGTCAGATGCTACTTCTCGAAGATGATCAACTTACAGAAAGATCTAGAGCAAGAAGAAAGTTGAAAGGGAAGAGGCTGCGAGTCACAATGACAGCTGGGATGTCGGCTAGCAAAAGTGGATCGACATTAATGACCATACTTCAGAACGTTCAAAGCAGCTCTTCAAAGGAGTTCAAAGGTGGACACGAAGGGCTGCAAGTTAATGCGATTATCGCAAAAGATCAAAAAGGCCATCCCAGGAGTGATCCTTCACTGACATGGACACGAGGATGCACATTGAATGCAACATTAACAGTATTCCAAAAGATCTGAGGGCCGACGTGTTCAACAACTGATTCATTTTTGTAAGCCCTAGGGCAGGAGTTGACACTTTTTTGTATATATGGCTGTTTTGCCTCTTTGTAAGGTAGTTCGAGATTGGCATTTTTATGCACTTAGTGACTTTTGGATCCTTTGGCAGAATTTTGCAAATTTTCGTAACTCACTTAGACATGGAATATAGTACAGACCTTGGGCATCACTGAATGGAGTATTTTTGTCTTCTTGTTACTGCAATATTGTGTATTTTCACATGATTGATTAAGTTATTGTGAGATAGTATTCATTTCCATTAATTTTGTCTCATGGCTTTAGTACCTTTTTGCAAAGAAGTGTGATGTTTGCAGGTTATAATCTGTGTCAAAATTGCAAGTTGCTTTTAGCTGTGAAGTATTTTCCTCCTAGAAGCTCAAGCAATAAGGCCTTTTTATAAAACACTTATGCAAAGCACACAAAAACAGGTTGTGCAAGTTATTTTTCAGTCACTGTGTACAAGTGTATGAGACTTGAGTTTTCCAAGTCTAAGTAATATTCTGGTGTATCACCATAGGGTTTAGTTTTCATTTTCATGCATTCCTTCTCCATTTTCCTTATAAAGATCAGTAGTTAGGTGATAAGACAAAGGAAGTCGGCCTTCTCCAGAGGTTCTTTTCCATTTTTAGGTGACCCACAACCTGGAAAAGCTCCCATGTTTCTCTAGAAAGCTTAGTTTTCATAACTTTGCATAGGGTGCATTTCTAAGAGATAATATATATATTATAGTTCAATATAGTGATTTTGATGTTAATTTAACAATTCTAGATTATAGTATATAAGATTCTATTTAGTAGTCTAACTTGTCAACCATTGACACAATTAATCTAATTTGTTGTTTGAATTGTTATTGTGTAGGAAACTTCAAAGCCACCAAGTACTTCGAAGAGGCTTGATTTTGATGATTCAACACAAGATTAGGATTTTCTAGAGATTGATACATTTAGGGATTGATACATAGCTATTTGGCATGTATATTATATGTAGATCTTGGGATGGCATGTGACATATTTTGTAAAATTCAAGTTTTGAGTTGGCATAAATGCCAAATTTGTATATGCACATACACAATTATTCTACAATCTGATATATAAAAATTGATACTCAATCTAATGTGTTCCTTGTGTGCATGTCTTTCTACTTAGAATCTTACAATTGGAATGTATAATCAATTTAGAATGGTTAAGTTATGATCAATAACATGTTATAGACTAATGAAATTACACTTTAATAAAACTTATGAATTATAATTGGTAATCCATCTATGTTAGTCTTAAATTTGGTTTCCTTGGGAAACTTCACCAAATTTTATGACCATTTTTCTAATGTTATCAATCATAACATGTATGCTTATGTTCCTAGGTGCAGATGTGAAAGGATAAATAACAAGAATTTTCAATGTCGTACCATTATCAAAATGACTACAAATACATCTTTTTATACAAAAAAATGTAACAATAAATTGTGAACATTTGTGTAAGCTTACTCCCATAAGATTATAATGTACCTTTGGAATCAAGCCCCCCCTTTCATAACATGGGGAATATGGAAGGAAAGGAACAATAGGATTTTTAGGGAAGTTGAGAGAAACATCTATGAGCTATGTATGTCTATAAAGGCCTAGATACAAGAAAATGTAGAAATTGGAGGGTACAACTATTCAAAAGTCTAGCTTACCTATAAAGAATTAAGAATCAAGCAGATATGGGGCATAAAGAAGGACCTTATAAATCTCAATTGGTCCACACTTTTTGCTAGGAAGTGAACTGTGTGGAATCCTCCTGAGATGGAATGGATCAAATGCAACTTTGATGGGTGCTCAAAAGGTAATCTTGGCATTGCAGGGGTGGGAGATTTGTTGAGAAACCACCTTGGAGATTGTATAGTGGGATATGAGAAAAAATTGGGTATTTGTACCAACAAAAAAGTTGAGGCAATGACAGTGTGGGGAGGAATAAAGATGCTTAGAGAATTTGGTTTTCAACAAGTCATATTGGAAGGAGACTCCAAATTAATAGTAGACATCTTGAAAGGTGGTGTTGCGGTTCCTTAAGAACTAAAGGACATTATTGATAATTGTAAGGACCTAATGAAATTATTCACTCACTGTCATATCCAACATGTGTTCAGGGAAGGTAATCTTTCTTCTAACTGTGCAACCAACGAGGCACTCAAGTGTAACACGTGGACTTGATGGGAGTACAATCAGTTTCCTTCAACAATGAAAGACGAGGTGCTTAAAGATAAATATGTTAATGTTTATAACTTATACATCTGGTATAAGGGATCGGTATAGGGGGACTATGCGATCTCATGATAAAAAAGGGATCTTATATTAATGATGGAAATCTTGGTACAACAAGGAGTAAGAAGATATCCCCATGTGCGAAATTTAATTTTTATATCATTCCCAAGAATGCCAGAATCACATGACTTATTTCAATGCTAAGGCTTGCATCAGATCATAGTGTATCAATGTGCCTAATGTCAAATCTTACCTCCTCATCGAGGATCAACTTTCTACGAAAAATATGGACTCATTTATTATTTGTAAAGGAAATAATGATTTATTTTCCCTGGGAAATGTGTTAAAGGTCTCTTCTTTAATTAAGTTCTTGAAATTTATTTCTAAAAGAGATCATCATCAAAATATTAGTTGTGTGCTCTGCAAGATTAGTTGGATGTTTGGGTATTGCGGGGGTATGAGGAAAGGGTTGCAGAAGAATAACTCAAAAAATTTACAGTGTTCAAAAATGGGAGGACGAAGAAAATGAACAAAACCTCCAAATTTCTAGACTCTCAAGAAAAATGTGGATCTTTGGAAGCCATTCAGTAGGGTGGGAATACTCTCATTCTTTGAGGCAATGAAAGGGTATAATGAGAGTCTCATGAAAAAAATCACTAACTCTTGGAGGAAGGGGTATGTGGCTATTGGAATGGTGAAATTTGAGGTTATTGCTTAGCTCATTGTGGAGGCAATGGTTTTGGAGAACCAGGGAAGAAAGGTTGTTAAGAAGAGTGGAGCTAACTATCAAGAATTTGTGGATAATTTCCTCCATGATGGTGAGAAACTCACACAATTTCAGAATGGGTACGCTCAGCTCAAACTTCCGCCACCTTTTGCTTTAGATAGTATGTTTGTTATGAGATATTTTACATTAGAGGGAAGATATATGACCGAAAAGGGAAAACAAAAGGTCATTGTCCAAGATGAGGAGGAATTGGAGGTTGAAGAGTTTAAGCCACGAGTCTATGATGATAGTGAGGACATGGATTTTGCAGAGAGTGTGTATGATGTGGGAGAGGAAGACATGGAGGAGGATAAAGAAGATAAGGAGGAGGAAGATACTGGAAGTGAAGAGGAGCATAGGGCTAATATGTTGAAAACCATTGAAACAGAGAATAATGTCATTTCCACTAACTCTCTTGAGGATTCTAACACTAATTTTCTTAAAAGCAGAATTACTTATATGCAGGTCTAGATGGATGATATGTAGAAAGCTATCATCACATTATTGAGGGTTACCAACTATCTCATGCGTAGGGCCATGGTGGGTGTTGTTTCGGGTCAAACTAAGATAAGGAAAATGCTCAAGAAGATGGGGAAGAGCAAAGAAAAGAAGGACCAAGCAGAAGAAGAGGGACTCGATTGGAGGGAGTTCGTCTCTCAAATTGGAAATTATTGGGACTTGATAGCCAATGCCAAGTAATGTCACTATTTCTCTTTGTTGTTTATGGCTAGTCTGCATTTTTTGACTCTTTGCTTTATAATCTCAAACTGCTATTATATTATAGCTTTGTTATGGTTAAGATTTTGTTAGACTTTGGTTGACCATATAAATGGTCTGTGTATTATTAGTTGGATTAGTAGGGGTGTTCTATTTTTTATTAAGTTTATCATGGTTATTTGGTTACAATTTTGGATACTCGGCTTGCGAGCCATCTTGGTTTCTGGTTCTTGTCTATTGCTATTTTTTAGTGGTGGCTGGTGTTGTTCTTCCCAACCTATTTTCTTTTTTGTGGTTTTGGTTGTGTAACCATGGGATCAAGGCCCTTCCCTGCTTAATTAATCAAAAACATTAGTGTAAGGTTGACTAGGTACCAAAGTGTGAGATGGGCTAGTTAGCTAAATGTTTTTTTTTTTCTTTTACAATTAAAAGGATCAAGCTTCACTTGATGTCATGGGATATTTATCTCTTATTTGAATCCAAGGATCAAGTGTGAGATGTGATATTTATTTCTCTTAGTTGAATTCTATAGCACCCCTCCACTTTTTGGCTCTTTTGATCAGATAGTGTTCTTCTTTGTTGTGCTTTGTTTCTGTTAATACTATGACTATGGTACTTGGTTACTATTTGATCACAAACTGTAAAGCGATGTGCATGTTATATTTTGATGTGATGGTATTTTCTTTTGATGTTATCATTATGGCATGCTTTGGATTAGATTAGCAGATATTTGAATTAATGATGCTTTATGTTTTTGATTATATTACTGATGTTAGATTCGTTAGTTAGTAATACTATATTGGTGAAGGGGACGGGATTGCACCACTCGCTTGCGAGCACCCTGCGATTCCGCGATTTCCTCTTCACAGTGTTTTTTATTATGTTATATATATGCATGTTCATTATACTCTTTGTTCACAGGTTGATAGGTACAGGACATCGACTCCACCTGGTTTCACAGTTTTGATTGTGTCCATTGGCCAATGGTATTCGATTGGGAGATAGTAGCTAGGTTTTCCATGCCAAGTCATCACCCTAGTCATAGTTTGTCATTGGGTTGTAGACAGGTTTAGTTGTTATAATGTTGTTCATTTCACCTTGGTTATTATTTAATTTCAAGTTATAAATGTAAATAAATGGCTTACGTAGTTAAGTTGTTGATTAAATAAATCTGGTTATAATGTTAGAAATGTTATTTAATTTATTAATTAATTTAATTTAATTAATAAAATAATCTAATCTTGGATTAGATTTATTTTATTGATTAATTAAATTAATTGTGTTGAATTGATTAATTAAACTTATTTGTGGAGTAAATAAATTAAATGGTTAATGCTTGTTTTGAAAAGTGCATGGAATTAAAAGTTTTAAATTCTTTTTGAAAATATTTTTTTTTTTAAAGTATTAAATTCTTGTTGAAAAGAAATTTTGGTTTTAAATATTTAAAAAAAAAACAAAATATCCAAAAATGCATAGAGGGAAATAACTATGGTGGGTGAGAGATATTTTAGAGGATATTGACTAAATTTGGGGATGAATGGAGGGGAGATATTTCATTCTTAGAAAAAAAATTTGCTGTGAAGAAGGAAAGAAGTTTTTTTTCTTGTTTGGATACATTTTGGATTTGGAGTGAAGTCTTTGGAAGAATTTTTGCAAATTGGAATTCTGTAGGGAAGCTCAACTTTAGTCTTCTTCTTCAAGCTTCAAAACAGGTTCTTCCTTGTTTTATTGTTTTAAAATTTTCGGTTTTTCAATTTTGAAAACTTGTTGGCAAACAAATTTGAAAACCCTGTTGAAATCATGGAAAAAAAAATTAGATTCTTGTGGAAAAACAAACTCTTACAACATAAATTCTCAAATTTCAACAATAGAAAAATGGAAAGGAAACAAAAGAAAAAAATTTGAAAACCTTTGTTGGAATCATGGAAAAATTTAAATTCTTGTAGGGAACAAACTCATACAACAAAAGAATTGAAATAGGAACAAAAAGAAATTAGAAAACCTCTGTTTTGGGAGTTGAAATTTTAAAAAAGTTGTGTTTGAAAATGATTTGTTGTGGTTTTCCTGTTAAAAGGATTTGTCCAATTTAGTGTAAAATGAAAATTTCTACATCTAGACCCATAGATTTTGCATACAAAATTATGTCTTATGCTGTGAAATTTTCTGGAAAAGTGTTATTTTTTATAATAAAAAAATTGACTGTCAAAAAAAAAATCTTTGTTATGGAAATTACCAGAAATAGAGTATGTCATGGAGTTTTTTTTTTTTAAATAAACAGAAAAAAAAAATTATTATGAAATTGGGGGGGGGAGGGGAGAGGCAGTTGTGGCTGCACACATCGACACCCTAGTGGAGGGCGTTGTTGTGGCAGTGCAGCCTCCACCAGGGGAGGCTGGGTGCAGCCTGGTTGCATCCTCCTCCCTTCGTTTGGGGGTTTGACCGTTCAAAAAACTCTTTTTTTCTTTTTTAATATTATATATATATATAACATATATATTATATATAATATTTATTTATTATATATATAGTATATATTATATATATTTATTATGTTTTTATTTATTTATTTAATATATATAATATATATATATTACATATATTATATATAATATTTTTATATTATTTATATAATATATATATTATATATTTTAAATAATTGGAAAATATTTTTTAATGAGAATTTAAATAATTTATTTTAAAAATAAATAAATAAATAAATATGTGTATTTAAATATGAATATATATACATTAAATATATAATTATATATGTCTAATCTATATTTAAATATAGTTATTTTTTAAGGTTATTTTATTATTGATGCAAATATTAATTTTATGAGAGAAGGAGGTTATTAGAAAATTGATTTTTAACATTAATGGTAATCGGGTAAGTTAAATTAAAACAATTAATTTAAGCTCCATATTTCAAATAATGTTAATTAATTTAATTGATTACATGCATTATGTAATTGCTTGCTTGGATTTAGGAAATCCTAAAGTAGGTTAAATTAAATTGCCAAAATTGTCTTTTCATTATGTGATTTCTCTCATTGTCATTGTTGGGAAAATGGAATTATTTGTTTATGTTAGACTTCCAGATGTGTTTTCTTGAGATGGGGAGTGTAACTCATGTTGGGTAGTGTGTCTTAATGTGTCCAGTTAGATATCCGGTTATCACGAACAGGAAGTGTTGACTTTATGTCGTGGATAGGGATTTAATATCCTTAGGTCGCTCTTGTGTACCCTTGGGTTGTGGAGTTATTCCACATGTTGTCTTAGAGGAGTGGCTTGCAATGAGGGCCGACACACAAAGTAGTGCTAGGGTAACTCATTGTAAGTTAGTTAATCCAGTGATAACGTAAATATATTGATTAGAGGAATAGGTAGTATCAAACACTTAATAAGATTAATTTTTCCTTGCTCATGGACACAAGGGTTTGTATAGACTTGGGATGGGATGAGAAGGCCTAGAATGGCAAGATCGTTATCTTGTCTTCATGAGAGATAACTAATTTTGCATTGGTTTGAATGAGGGGCCGAGAGTCGTTAGAGGTTTCCAGGATATCCCGAGATGTGGTTCGGGACCTAGGAAGACTTACTAGGACATCCCATGTAACATTGTAATGACATTTCTCCTAAGTCAACAATATGTTTGTATTAGTGATGCAATTGATTATTTAACCCTGGAAGCATTGTAGCCATTGTGTTAAGTGATGTTGTATTTGTATTTGATTCAGTTCAGTTATGTATTAGCTTGTGTCTAGAGGTAGATGGTCTTGTCTAGGAATCCATGTTACTATCTCCTAGCACGGGGGGTGAGCCTTCAGGTATCACTTGGTTGGGTGGAACGTGCACCTTACTCTGTTGGGTTTTCTTCTTGTTCGTGTGGACAATATTTCCTGTTGGAGAGCTCGTGGGCTCCAATTACTTTTTAGGTTTCATTTATTTCAGTTGAATCTTGTAATTTATTACCACTCATTTGTTATCGAGGTGGAAGATGCATTATGTAACCATGCTTATTGGATTTACCTCATTCGGTGAATGACAGTTGTAATCTTATTGTTAAAGTATGTTGTTTGAAATCATGAGGTATCTCTTATTCTTTCATGTAATTTATCATGTATGGAATGTATGTGTTCTTAATTCCTTAAGTAATTAAATGTTACATGGTTTCAATTCATGTTTTTTTGTTTGGGTTTTAAAGTAATCTCAATCTCGTAACCTTAGAGGTTGTTGGCAATAGGTAGTGAACTTGCATGTTAATTGTACTTAAAGAAAAAAAATTGTGTGTTTGAGTAGTTAATTGCAACTTCCTCTAGGGTTGTGTGGCAGGGCATTACACATGGTATCAGAGCCCAGGTTTAAACGCTGGGTACTCTGGGATTATGATGAACCCATTAAGCTTTTAGTTGTGTAGGTTTTAAGTTGTGTACCTTGCCTAATGCCTTGATGTGTCTTTGCGGTCGCGATGGGAGTCAACATGACTCTCCTCCTCATGTTCCACTTATTCCAGATCAAGAAGAACATCAGGCATCGCAGAATGTCCCAGGGGGTAGTGATCGACAACAGAATCCTCCAGTGATTGAGGCTACGCATAGAGCACTTGAGGAGGCATTAGCACTCCTTGGTCAGAGGAAAGCCAAGGTTCGGGGTAATCTTGGTGAGAGGGAAGTTCCACCTCAGTTAGAGACGCATATGAGAGATCTACTCAGGGCACATCCACCACTGTATGATGCAGCAGGAACTGAGTTAGAGGCTGAGACTTGGCTTATAGACCTTGATAGGTGCTTTGCTATGCATCCTTATGGCAGCAATACCAAAGTGCAGTGTGCTATCATGTATTTGCGAGGGTTCGCATCCACATGGTGGAGGCTGGAGGAGTAAAAGCTCCACATTGACATTAACTCAGTATCTTGGGAGATTTTTCTAGAGTGGTTCAGAGCTCGTTTCCTATCCGAGCACTAGCGTCAGCGTTGAGGCGATAAGTTTCACGCTTTGCATCAGTTGGCCTTGTTAGTTGAGTAGTATGAGCGACGCTTCTACAAGCTCAAGCAGTATGCAGGGATAGGAGACGATGAGGGGATGTTGGTTCACCACTTTTTTAGGGGCTTAAATGCCCGTCTCAGCAGAGGTGTGAGGGATTTCAAACCAAAAACCATGGGGGCAACGGTGGAGAAAGCACGTCTAGTAGAGAAGAATTTGGCCATGGCACTGGGAGGCCACATGGGTGTTTAGATAGGAAGCAATTTAGCAGCAGGGTCTAGTGCTAGAGGAGGTCAGCCTCAAGGAGGTGCACCTTCCAGGGCTTAGTAGGGACCTTCGCAGAGTGGTCAGCAGTAGTAGTAGGTTTCTCAGGGGAAACGTAAAGGTTTCCAGCAAAGGCAGGTGGCAGGAACTAGAGGCGTATGAAACGCTTCAGCTTTGATCAACTGACACAGAGTTCTCAGTCCACTTTCAGGGGTAGTGCACAATAGTCTAGTGCACCACGTGGAGGCAGGGGCTATGGCAGAGGTATTGGATGCTTTGCATGTGGCTAGCAGGGTCATATAGCTAGAATGTGTCCCAATAGGGGCACATTTGCTTTTTCTCAGGGACTAGTGGCATCTGAGCCAACAGTTGGAGATGTAGGCGGAGGGCATCATGTTTTCGTAGCGGTTGATAACCGCTAGGCAGAGCATCAGAGTACTATCATTGAGACATATGGTATGTTGTTGGGTAACCCAGTTACCATTTTGTTTGATTTTGGAGCGTCAGACTCCATTTCTTCTTCCGTTGTGATGCGATGTAGACTGGGTGCAGTAAGGCAAGTCGATAGGTGCAAGGTTGAGTTAGCCTCGGGTGCAAGAGTCACATCCCATTCCCTTATACTAGAGTGTAGATTGGAGGTTGGACCACTCCATACTACAATGGACCTCCGAGTTATTCCATTGGTTCTTATGACGTTGTCATAGGGATGGATTGGTTAGAGGCGCATAGTGCAGTCATAGATTGTCAACGTAAGTCGATTTGATGCATTGAGGCATCTGGCAGAGAAGTAGAGATAGTGGGGATTCAGAGGCTGATTTCCCTGAGGGTCATCTTAGCTATGCAGTTGAGAAGGTGTGTGTGTCAGGGTTGCCAGTTATTCGTTGTTACAATGGATGATTTAGATTTAGGAGGTGGAGGAGAGAAAGTCTCTCTCGACAGTCACCCCATTCTTCAGGAGTTTTCCGATGTCTTTCCAGATGAGATCCCAGGGATGCCACCTCAGAGGGACATAGACTTCAAGCTAGACCTTGTACCTGGATCGAAACCCATTTCACGATCTCCTTATCGTATGACCACCCAGGACCTGAAAGAGCTCCGCTTGTAGCTTGAGGAGTTGTTAGAAAAGGGTTTCATTTGCACTAGTGTTTCTCCATGGGGAGCACCAGTTATCTTCGTGAAGAAGGACAGTTCACTTTGGTTATGTATTGATTACCGATAGTTGAACAAAGTGACCATCAGGAATCAATATCCACTTCCTAAGATTGATGATCTAGTCGATCAAATCAAGGGTGCCATGATCTTTTCAAAGATTGATCTTAAGTTGGGATATCATCAACTTCGTATCTTCGAATCGAACATCCATAAGACAACATTTTGAACATGGTATGGTCACTATGAGTTCACAGTAGTACCATTCGGGTTGACAAATGCACCCTCTATGTTCATGAGTCTGATGAACGGGGTATTTCGTATGTACCTAGACAGATTTTCCTCATGTTCCTTGATGACATTTTGATATACTTTAGGATAGTGGAAGAGCATGAGGAACATTTGCGGCAGGTATTACAGTGCTTACGGGATAATTAGCTTTATGCTAACTTGTCGAAGTGTGAATTCTTCAAAACTGAGGTCCAGTACCTTGGTCATGTGATCTCAGGGGAAGGTATTTTAGTGGATCCTGCAAAGATCCAAGCGATCTCATATTGGCCTACGCCCATGAATGTGGTTGAGATACATAGCTTTATGGGGCTAGCGAGTTATTACAGGTGTTTTATGCAAGGCTTTTCGAGAATAGGGTATCCTATCACCTCCCTTCAGACGAAAGGGAAGAAGTTTGTGTGGTCAAAGAAGTGTGAGGCAGTGTTTCAAAATCTTAAGGAGAAGCTGACCAATGCACCAATACTTGCAATACCTAGTTTGACTAGGGACTTTGTAGTTTGTACAGATGCGTCCTTGGAGGGATTAGGTGCAGTGTTGATGCAGGAGGGTCATGTCATTGCATATGAGTCATGGAAGCTCAAGGATCATGAGCTGAACTACCCCACACATGATCTTGAGTTGGAGATAGTTGTTCATGCATTGACGAGATGGAGGAATTTCCTTCTTGGCCATAGGTTTGAGTTGCACAGTGATCACAGAAGCCTTCAGTATATTTTCACGCAACCCAACCTTAATGCTAGGCAAAGGCATTGGATGGATTTTCTCTGCGAATATGACTTTGAAGTGAAGTATATCTAGGGAAAGGATAATGTCGTAGCGGATGCACTCAGTAGGTGAAGACATGAGATATTTGAGTTGACTCTTGTTTTAGATTTGCGGAGTTGGATTCTTTCTGCCCTTCCAGGGGATAGTTGGTATTAGGAGGTTAAGATAGAGATTGAGGTAGGCAGACCCCTTGAGGGTAGGTATTCAGGATATTCTCTAGATTCAAATGAGATATTGAGGCACATGGGAGGCATATACATTCCTTCATCAGGTGATCTTCACACCTTGGTCATGACTGAAGCACATCGTGCACCTTATTCAGCCCATCCAGGGGTGAAGAAGATGTATGAAAATCTGCATCAATTATATTTCTGGCCAGGGATGAAGCATGGTATTGAAGATTATGTGTCACAATGTCTTGAGTGTCAGTGGGTGAAGGCTAAACACCAGCATCCAACAGGGCTTTTGCAACCGCATTTAGTACTAGAGTGGAAGTGGGATATAATCTCATTGGATTTCATTGCTGGTTTACCCAAATCTTCGAGACGACATGATGTGATTATGGTGACAGTTGATAGGTTGATGAAGGTAGCACACTTTTCACCTATTCGCTCTTCCTATACTGCATCATCCATAGCCAGAGTGTTCATGGAGGACATAGTGAGGTTACATGGTATTCCGCATCGAATTATTTCTGACAGGGATCCAGTGTGAACCTCAGCTCTTTGAACTTCATTACAGCATGTGATGGGGACACAGTTGAACTTCAGTTCAACTTATCACCCAGAGACAGATGGACAGACCGAGAGGGTCAATCAAATCCTCAAGGATATGTTACATATGTATGTGATGGACCAACAGACATGATGGGAAGATTATCTCTATTTGCTAGAGTTCGCTTATAATAACGGTTTCCAGAGTTCTATCGGCATGCCTCCGTTCCAGGCATCGTATGAGGGACCATGTCGCACTCCCTTGAGTTGGGATTGACTGGAGGACAAAGTAACTTTGGGTCCTGAGATGTTGCAGGATATGGAGCAACAAGTGGATAGGATTAGAGAGCACTTGGTGGCAGCGTAGGATAGGAAGAAGAAGTATACAGATGTGCATAGAGTGGATCGTCAGTTTTCTGTGGGTGATAGAGTTTTCTTGTGGGTGCATTTATGAAAGATTCCAATCCATTATGGGAAGGGCTCTAAGTTGGCACCTCACTTTGCCGAACCCTTCAAGATACTCTAGAAGATTGGTCTAGTTGCTTACCATCTTGCTTTACCACCCAGTCTCTCACATATTCACGATGTTTTTCATGTTTAAGTTCTTTGATCGTACCATCCAAACATTTCTCATGTACTTGATTGGAATGAATTACAGGTAGAGGATGGGCAACTAGCTTTGGATCCCGTGGCCGTAATGGAGCGCAAAACACTCACTCTTCGAGGGCAAGATATTGATTAGGTTAGGGTCTAGTGGGATCCTAGGGATGATATGTCATCTACTTGGGAAGATGTAGCTAGAATGAGGGAGCTTTATCCCTATTTGTTCATAGGCTTCCAGGAGTAAGCCTGACCCTAGGGGGAGGATGTAGCACCCCTCCACTTTTTGTCTCTTTTGATCAGACAATGTTCTTCTTTGTTATGCTTTGTTTCTGTTAATACTTTGACTATGGTACTTGGTTACTATTGTCACCTGAAATTGCACCCTCATTGAACCTGGTGTCCAACACTCCAGTGTAACATGGGAAGACCTCTAAAGCTGTGGGTCACTTGTAAATAGAGGTCAACCTCCGGAGAAGGCCGACTTCCTTTGGTGTCACCTAAACTACTCATTCTGCAAGGGAAAAGGGAGGAGAAAAACACTAAAAATGAGGAAAACACTATATCTATGGTGATGCACCGAATTTACTAAGGAGACACATAACACAGTTCACACACACACAATTCGATCAATGACAGAAGCTTAATTATACACAACTCAATCACATATGCTTTTTGCATAAATATTTCATGAAATGGTTCATATGGCTACACTCCTAGGAGGAAGGGATAATTTCACAACTAGAGAATACTGTACTTCGAACACATCTCACAACCTGCAAAAATACATATTGCTCTACAGAAAGGTGCTTAGATAAGACATAACCACAAGGAATTATATAGTTTCACAAGCAGTTTGATCAATTATACGAATGCACACAGTTTAATAAAGAGATTGAAAATGTAAAGTGCTTATACTCATTGAATTTAATGGTGAACACTAATATACATGTCTGTCATGAGTTACAAAACTCAGTATTTTTCTTCTGAGGACTACCAGAAGTCACAAAGTAGAAAAAAATGCAAGAACTAACTACGGAAAAAGGAAAAAATGCCATATATACAAAAGTGTGTCGGCCCCTTAGGGCTTAAAAAATATCAGGCTCAGAAAGATCTATCCTTAGATCTTTTGGATGAATTAAATGCTGCACCCCTGCATGTCCTAGTTGTGTGTGTCAGTGAAGAGCTACTACCTGGAGAAGCCTTCCTCAAATATTTTGAAGCTATCGGGTGCATTTACTTCTGGTCCTTGTGTCCACCTACTAAATCCCCCTATTGAGCGCCTTGAATGCTCCTGAGTCCAGAAACAGACACACGCTGTATTCATCCCGCGTTGACATTCTCCGGTCTGCCACGGCTCGCCTTAGCTCCCCTTGGTTGGTCGAGCATTTTCCACGCGGGCTCTGCAGCTAGTCAAAAGTCTTTTGAAAAGAATCACATCTCCGCGAGACATTGAAAGTGTCTTGCCAATGAGATTATATCATTCGGAAACTATCGGCGTAGTACGTGATAGTCGATGAGAGTTCATATCGAGCTCGATCAGTCATATCGATACCATTGAGGCCATCGGCTAGACACAATTCTGTCACTGGGACATCATGGAAGAATCTCCACCCTAAGCGAAGGCATCTGTTTCGGAGAGACCCACTACACTCGGCGAGACCTCCTGGCGATGACCCCTCGTTGTCGGCGAGACATTGGCCTGTCGGCCAGACCTCTTGCCGGGCTCCTCATTCTCTCGGTGATGAATTTACTTTGCATCTTGTCGAGGAGACATCCCTATTTCAGCATGACTTTATGTCGATGTCCTTATCTTTTGGCGAGACCTCCCGACTTCGCTCAGACCTTACACCGAGATCCTTTCATTCTGCCGAGCTGCAAATCTTCTTCGGTGTGACACCCATGGTCGGGAAGACATCTCTCCGAAACTATTTGTTCACCGAACTCCCATCTTGTCACCAAGACTCTCGTTGAACTCCTTCATGTTGCCCAAGCTTAGTTTGTTTCCTTCGGCAAGACCGTGGAAAGTTGGGAAGACATTATAGCGCAGTCCACCGGTCATACCGATTCCAAGAAACTGTCGCTGAGACCACCTTCATTCGCCCAGACATCTTGTAGAATTCCTCTTCCTTCGAGGAACTCTTCATTTCTAGGAGACTCTTGGCGAGACCTTATGCAAGTCGAGGAGACATTTCAACGAGGTCTTCAGTCATACCGATCTAAGCCCGAGCACCTTTCATGTCAGTGAGACCCCACTGCATTCGGCAAGACTATATGCCAAAAGGTTTGATATGCTGAAAAGCTTATTGTTGTCGGGGAAACTCCATCTTATCACCGGGACATCTCAGCGAACCCAGCTCCTACGTTGAAAGCCATCATCTCCATCTGAGGCTCCTTAATATGTCGGCGAGACATCGGAGTCGGGGAGACTTTACCCCAACTTAAATGTTACGCCGAAGGCTCTATTTTCTGGCAAGCTCCCTTTCATGTTGGCGAGACTCCGACTGTTCGCTGGGACCCTTCACCGTGCACCAAAAGCTATCCTAAAGCCCTTGGTCGCCATGAGTCTCCCCGAACTCACGATTGAATGGCCTATCGGCCAGAGAAATTCACGCGGTAAGAGGTCATACTGAACCCTCAATGCTATAGCAATAGGCTCTGCAGCTTTGTTCGGCAGGACAGAAACTTAGGTCACAGCGACCTGTTCAAAACAAAAGGTATCAAAGTAGCCAGTCGGCCAGATAGTAAAGATGTCATGCCGACCTGGCTCTAATAAAGGTTGAGCGTAGAATTTTGAGGCATGTTTCCAACAGAGCAGGCCTCTGAACTGAATTCCTTGTGAAATGTCACCAGATGTATGAAGTAACCCTCAATGGAGACATCCCATCTAGCCCTTTTGAACATCTACAATATAGATGCCTTGCCTTATTGAGCCTGAGGATGAAAATTAGGTAACACTTCTAGCGACCTTTGCTGGATGTTTTCCTGCTAAACATAAAACCAATAGCCTAGGCCTATCCATTGGGCATGGAGTTATTGGGACAACTCAAAAAAGAAAATAAAAACAGTATGTGTATGGCGACAACTCACTTGAGACTCTTAGAACACAATAGGTTACCAAAATGACAAAACAGGAGAAACTGAAGAGAAGCTATTTACTGTGCTGAAACGACACTTAGGGAAAACATAAAACCTAACCTAATATGTACAATGGGGAACTTATCAAACCTTAAAACAAGGCTTGAGGTGTATCCCATTGACTGAGATAGGAAGCACCTCACCCTCAGTTGTGGCCAGTTGGTAAGCATTGTGTTCCTTGCGGTCCTTGACAATAAATGGACCCATCCATATGTTATCAAACTTGGTGTGATGGCCTGGCCTACTTTTTAGAACATCCCATTTCAACACAAGATCTCCCACCATGAAATCTCTTGATCTAGTTTTCTTATCAAATGTTATCTTTGTCAGGATTTGTTGACGTTCCATGCTCTTCATAGCCTTATTCCTGGCTTCTTCTAACTCCATCAGCTAAGTATATCTTAAGGAAAGTGGGTTAGACTATTCAAACAGGACCAGCTGATTGGCAATGTCCAAGGCGGGTAGCTAAGTAGAGATAGGTAATTTTTCTTCTTTACCATACACCAACATGTAAGGCGAGTTCCCAATCACCTTCTTAGGGGTGATTCTGTCTGCCCAAAGAGAAGTTTTTAGCCTAGCATGCCAATCCCTCTGATTGCTTTGCAATGTCCTTTTGATAATGTTAATCAAATTTTTATTAGTGGACTCTGCAAGTCTGTTGCCCTGAGGATAATAATTGGAGCTTGTGTTCTAATAAATGCAATTCTTCAATGCCCGATGAACGACTTTCAAACCAACAAATGCCAGGGCATTGTCAGAAACTATAGAATCTGGGACTCCAAATCTGCAAACCATGTCTTCATAAAAATTCAACACTGCTGCTTCATTGGCTTCCTTTAGAGGCAAAGCTTCTGTCCATCGTGTAAAGTAATCTATTGCTGTGATAATCCACCGATGGCCTGCACTTGAGGGTGGGTTAATTGCCCCTATGAAGTCAATTCCCCACTTCATAAACGGCTGCTCTATCTGAATTGGTTGCAATGGCAAAGTAGCAAGCTTTTCTTTGCCCGAAAATAAGGCACATTTGGAACATCTCCTGACATATGTGTGTGCATCTCTGAACAAGTCAGGCCAATAATAGCCTGCTCTTAAAATATTATAGGTTGCTATCCTTGCAGCATAGTGACCTCTAGAGGGTCCATCATGGAACTCATGTAGTATTTTATCCACTTGATCATTATCAATGCACCTGAGCAACACTCCACTATGATCTTTCCTATACAACACATCATCAATCAAGACAAAGGGAATAGACTAAAGCCGGTAGTACCTCCTATTTGTTTTGTTTAGATTAGGTGGACATTCCCTGATTCTCAAGAAACGTGACATTTCCCGCAACCAGCTGGTAGCTTCATCATCTGCTATCCCAATATTGACCAAAACTGAGTCTCATTGATCCTCTATTGTTGGGAAGTCTTCATTAGCCAGTTGTTGGCATAAACCCTTACCTGGATATCCACATCATACTCCATAACTCTTGTGATCCATCTAGCTCGTTTTTCACTTAAATCTTTGCTGAGTAAGAATTCCTTTACGCTGAAATGTGCCACTAGAAGATGAATTTTTTTGTGAGACAATAGATGTCTAAATTTCTTCAAACTTTTCACAATAGCCAACACATGTTTCTCTACAAAGGTATACTTCTACTCATAGTCTTCCAGACCTTTACTGAAAAAAGAAATGGGCTGCTCCAACCCTTCTAAACCCTTTTGCACCAAGATTGCAGAGATTACATCAAAACTACCAAAAGCATACAAGGTAAAATCCTTACTGAAATCTGGGTTGACTAATGTTGGGGATGAAGCTAACGCCTCCTTGATCTTTTGAAAACTGTCCCTTGCTTCTCGGGTCCACCTAAACTCTGCACTCTTCCTTAACATAGCTGTAAGGGGTTTTAGTAAGGCTGCTATATTAGGAAGAAATCTTCTGACAAAATTAATATGACCAATGAAACTCTGGAGTCCTTTCTTATGCGGAGGTAAAGGCAACTCTAAGATTTCCGCCACTCTTTTAGGATCCACTTTGATTCCCTTCTTAGATACTACATACCCGAGAAGATTTCCTTCATGGACAGAGAAAACACATTTCTTGGGGTTTAACGATATACCAAACTCTCGACAACGTTCAAAAATTTGCCTCAAATGGTCAATGTGATTAGCTGCCTTCTTGGAATAGACAGTGATATCATCAAGATATACTAAAATAAACTTATACATCAAGTTGCTAAAGGCCATGTCCATAGCCTTTTGGAAGGTTGCTCCAGTGTTAGACAAACCAAATGGCATTTTCCTATAGGCCATTGTACCCCACTTGGTAGTGAAGGCAGTTTTAAATTGATCTTCTTCCTTTACCAAAATTTGGTTATAACCAGAATACCCATCTAGTAAAGAAAAACATTCAGAACTTGACAAACATTGAAGAATCTGCTCCATAGACGGAAGAGGGTGCCTGTCCTTCAACAAAGATTTGTTCAAATCTCTGAAGTCTACACATAATATAAGCTCTCTATCCTTCTTCTTGACATGAACTAGATTTGCAACCTAGCTAGTATGCTTAATGGGAAAGATAATCCCACTCTCTATAAGTCTGAAGACCTATTTCTGCATCAGTGGCTCCAGTTTAGGATTAACTAGCCTCTTTTTATTGCCTTATGGGCTTGGTCGTTGGCTCCAATTCTATTGTATGTCGTGGAAGACGTGGATCAAATCCCTTCAAATCTCTATATTCCCAAGTGAATATGTCAATGAATTCTTGGAATAATTGCAGAAAAGACTGCTTTTCAATAGCAGTGTTTATTTTCCCTATCCTGAGGCTTCTTTTGGGTGCAATTTCTAAGTCCTCATAATGATCTTGCTGAACCAGTAAATTGGCCTTGTTACTTTTAACCTGATCATCAGAGTTAAAAATACTTTCTAAGGTAACCAGACCCTTAGGAAACTTGTTGTTCTTTAATTGCAGTACCTAGTCTCCATACTGTTGTTTGATTCTCTCCTGGTTTGATACTGCAAACGCGTCTTCTTCAAGTAGAAACTGCAGAATCTGCTCATCGCTCTCAAAGACCTACTAGTTAACATTGTTATTGGGCACGAAAGGCCTGATAATAACCTTGATATGTTGTTGATCAGACTCCTTGTTTACGTTGTTCGGAATATCAAACTGAGCTCCCACAGCTGCTAATCTATTAGCATGCTGATTTTGATTTCTTGGAATTGAAATGATATTGAAGGCCTCAAAATCCTCAATGAAGTCCCAAACCCTGGCTTATACAATTTAAGAACATCATTTTTAACAGTGTTCAAACCTCTAACCTAATTTACTACCAATTCACTATCCCCATGCACCTTCAAACACTTAATTCCATGTTTTCTTTCCCATTCCAACCCTTGAATGAGACCTTCGTATTCTGCTGTGTTATTAGTGCATGAAAATGCAAGCCTAAAGGCTGCATAATATCTTTCAACTCTTGGGAAAGCTAATAATGCACCCCCACCAGTGCCATGCCTGCTCCTTGAGCCATCAAAAAATATTTACCAAATTTCATCTTGCTAATCACAAACATTCCTTGACTCCTTAACCAAGTTAGGCATCACTATATCAACTTCTTGAAACATGTAGTTTCCCATACCAGCATCTGACACCAAGTCACTCTTAGCACTAGAAGTCTGGCCTACTACCCACTCATCTAGAAGTATATAAGGAATGTCATTGACAACAATGCGAGGATCAAAGACAGCAGCATGCTCATCTTGCTCAAAAATTACGCAATTGGCATTCATTGCACTAGGCACATAAGGTTCTATATTGTCTTTTGCAAGTAGCTCAGACTTAATGGTTACTCTAGTTCAATATCTAGTACAAAATAACATGTGAGACCAGTCAGATGAAAGGTATCCCCCTATTTTAGCTATAAACTCTCTTGACAAACATAACCCATAATATGGAGGAACATTTGCCACATAAATGTCTAGGGAAATTGAAAAATTAGGGCAGGCATGCAGAATTAAGCTAGTATCTTTGATAAGACCTACTATATTAATAGATGAGCCATCCAGCTGGACTACTCCTTTTTCTAAGGGTTCATACTTTAAACCTAATTGAATAGCTACTTGCTTGGGGATCACATAATAGGTAGCGCCACTATCTACCATACAATTGTGCACTAAATTTTTTCCAATAATCAATGAAACATAGAACGAAGGAGGTCTCATGTTCTTACCTTGAGTCGTGGACTCCCTTTTGCTACCGGGATTAGCAACTTTCTCTTGATCATCATTAGCCATCATGACTCTTTGGGAATCAGCAACAACTCGTTCAAGATTTACATCCTCAACCAATGCCCTTTTAAGTAGATCATCCTGTCCTAGAATGCTTAAGGAGTCCCACATGGTCATATTCACGCTCATTCTCTTCATACTATTCATGATGTTATAAGGCACAGCTAAAGTTACCTTCTAAGGTCCTTTGGCAATAGCCAGTTCTTTAGTCTTATGAGGCTGCTCATTAACTGGTAAGGCGACAGCTCCTTTTGGTATATTTAGAATGGGTGTGGATGATGCTCCTACAGTTGCAGGCCCCTCACTTCTATTAGTTGAGTGCTCCACCTCTAGACCTCTTTTCTTAGCTTGTGTATTGGCTGCAATTGGTGAATCATCATTCACACCACATAACTCTTCACTCTACCAATTTAAAAATGCAATCTCATTGAAATGCATATCCAATTGTTGTTCAGGTATATCAATAGGTGCATATGACTGTGGACTGACAGCATTCCAGGCCATAGATGCCTGATTAACTACCCCATTTGAGCATGAGGATGGGTTATGTGCTTGATTGCACGAACAACACCCTTCACTTTCTGTCACAAAGTTATTCTAGGCTAGAACCATATCCTTCACTGAACTTGCAACATTAAGAGGAGTTGGGTTATAAGATTGGATTGGTCTTTGATTGACATTTTGTCTTTGATAACCACCTTGATAGGGTTGCCTATTTTGTTGGTACTAATATCCCTGATTTTGATAAGACTGATTTGTATTCTGGCCTTGTGGTTGGTTCTACTGTTTAAAATTTGGCCTTGCCCCTTGATATTGTTTCTTCATGCTGGTCAACTCATTTCCTATGGTTTGTAAAATGCTTTCTATCTTGTGCTGACTAGACTTAACCTCTTGCAATTCATTTGATCGTCCTGAAGCTGACACTCCCTAGCTCTCAGCAACGGGTAAGGCTGGAAGAGCAGGTAAAGGGGCTAAAGATGGCATTTGTAATGGCATATTTGATTGAATTTCAGGGAAATAGGGCATAGGTGGCCTAGGCACTAACTTGCCTGCTTGAATAAGATTATTCTCTGCCTTAATAGTTATGCTATAAGCCTGAGGTAAAGAAATACCCCCCATGGACTGTATCATGACTGAAATATCACTATTTAAACTTTTCAAATAGTATAAAAATGCATAATCAGCAGAAGGCCTTACCGTAGTAGGTATTCTATTCCAAGTATTTTGAAAATGGGTATTGAAGTCCACCATTTATTCTTGTGTGGCTCTTTTGATGGTTGTTAGTTGCTCTACCAAAGACAGGTGATCAGATTTTTCCTCAAAAAATCTGGTAAATTCATCACCAAGCTCATCCCACGTCCTTATAGAACCCACTGGCAAGCTTCTAAACCATTCCAACGCCTTCTTCTTGAAAGATGCAGCCAGCAATCTCACAGCTACATTTTCTTGTGTCACATGATGCACATTGCACAATACTGCCACATCTCTGATATGCTCAAAAGGTGTCACTTTTCCTTCTCCAGTAAAATCTAATAGCCCTTTTAACGCTGCTAATGGAATATCATCATGTTGCGCTAGATTTAGGGGACTACCCTGGTTGAACGGTATGAAAGCAAAGGCCCTTGGGGTTGCCATTGAGCTGGAATGCATTGGTATGCTTGCTGAAGTAGGACTTGAATTGACTAGTACTGAACTTGAACTTGGCTGAGAAGTATTTGTTGTAGCAGAAAGACTATTTATTACACAATTGAAACCCCCAAATGATGAGGCAAAAGGTTCTGTTCTAAGAGTAGGAGATGTTGAACGCCTAGCTAGGGGATTTCTTCTTCCTCTTCTTTCGTATGCAAACAATGTCTTGTTACTAACACCAGGTGGTGTCGAATGAACTCTAAGAGAAGGAACAGTCCTTCTAAGAGTCCTCCCTCTTCTTCTTGGAGGAGATAAATGTAGAAACTCTACAGCTTTCGAACTTCTAGTTTCTATCTTTCTCATATAAATAAGCACATTGATCCTTTCCCCAGCACAGAGTAGTCAGATATGCTTGAAAACAACCTCTAAAAGGCTATTAGCTCACTGTCAGCACATCAAAACAACAAGGCTAAGGAATTTTACTTCTAACTGCATCCCACTGGGCGTGCCAAAACTGTTGTCACCTGAAATTGCACCCTCGTTGAACCTGATGTCCAACACTCCAGTGTAACATGGGAAGACCTCTAAAGCTGTGGGTCACTTGTAAACAGAGGTCAACCTCCGGAGAAGGCCGACTTCCTTTGGTGTCACCTAAACTACTCATTCTGCAAGGGAAAAGGGAGAAGGAGAAAAACACTAAAAATGAGGAAAACACTATATCTATGGTGATGCACCAAATTTACTAAGGAGACACATAACACAGTTCACACACACACAATTCGATCAAGGACAAAAGCTTAATTATACACAACTCAATCACATATGTTTTCTGCATAAATATTTCATGAAAAGGTTCATATGGCTACACTCCTAGGAGGAAGGGATAATTTCACAACTAGAGAATACTGCACTTCAAACACATCTCACAACCTACAAAAATACATATTGCTCTACAGAAAGGTGCTGAGATAAGACATAACCACAAGGAATTATACAGTTTCACAAGTAGTTTGATCAATTATACAAATGCACACAGTTTAATAGAGAGATTGAAAAGGTAAAGTGCTTATACTCATTGATTTTAATGGTGAACATTGATATACATGTCTGTCATGAGTTACAAAACTCAATATTTTTCTTCTAAGGACTACCAGAAGTCACAAAGCAGAAAAAAAATGCAAGTAAGAACTAAGTACAGAAAAAGGAAAAAATGCCATATATATACAAAAGTGTGTCGGCCCCTTAGGGCTTACAAAATATCAAACTCAGAAAGATCTATCTTCAGATCTTTTGGATGAATTAAATGCTGCACCCCTACGTGTCCTAGATGTGTGTGTCGGTGAAGAGCTACTACCTGGAGAAGCCTTCCTCAGATATTTTGAAGCTATCGGGTGCATTTACTTCTAGTCCCTGTGTCCACCTACTAAATCCCCCAGTTGAGCACCTTGAATGCTCCTGAGTCCAGAAACAGACACACGTTGTATTCATCCTGCGTTGACATTCTCCGTTCTGCCACGACTCGCCTCAGCTCCCCCTAGTTGGTCGAGCGTTTTCCATGCAGGCTCTATAGCTAGTCAAAAGTCTTTTGAAAAGAATTATATCTTGGAGAGACACTGAAAGTGTCTTGCTGACGAGATTATATCATTCGAAAACTATCGGCGTAGTACGTGACAGTCGATGAGAGTTCATATCGAGCTCGATTAGTCATACCGATACCATTGAGGCCGTCGACTAGACACAATTCTGTCGCTGGGACATCATGGAAAAATCTCCACCCTAAGTGAAGGCATCTATTTCAAAGAGACCCACTACACTTGGCAAGACCTCCTGGCAATGACCCCTCGTTGTCGGCGAGACATTGGCCTATCGGCCAGACCTCTCGCCGAGCTCCTCATTCTCTTGGTGATGAATTTACTTTGCATCCTATCAGGGAGACATCCCTACTTTGGCATGACTTTATTCCAATGTCCTTATCTTTCGGCGAGACCTCCAGACTTCACTCAGACCTTACACTGAGATCCTTTCATTCCGTCGAGCTGCAAATCTTCTTCGGTGTGACACCCATGGTCAGGAAGACATCTCTCCGAAACTATTTGTTCATTGAATTCCCATCTTGTCGCCGAGACTCTCGCCGAACTCCTTCATTCTACCCGAGCTCAGTTTGTTTCCTTCGGCAAGACCGTGGAAAGTCGGGAAGACATTATAGCGCAGTCCACCGGTCATACCAATTCCAAGAAACTGTTGCTGAGACCACCTTCATTCGCCAAGACATCTTGTAGAATTCCTCTTCCTTCGGCGAACTCTTCATTTCAGGGAGACTCTTGGCAAGACCTTATGCAAGTCGGGGAGACATTTCAACGAGGTCTTCAGTCATACCGATCTAAGCCCAAGCTCCTTTCATGTCAGTGAGACCCCACTACATTTGGAAAGACTATATGCCGAAAGGTTTGTTACGCCAAAAAGATTATTGTTGTCAGGGAAACTCTGTCTTATTGCCAGGACATCTCGGTGAACCTAGCTCCTACGCCAAAAGCCATCATCTCCATCTGAGGCTCCTCAATATGTCGGTGAGACATCGAAGTCGGGGAGACCTTACCCCAACTTAAATGTTACGTCGAAGGCTCTATTTTCCGGTAAGCTCCCTTTCATGTTGGTGAGACTCTGACTGTTCGTTGGGACCCTTCACCGAGCGCCATAAGCTATCCCGAAGCCCTTGGTCGCCATGAGTTTCCTCGAACTCATGATTGAATGGCCTATCGGCCAGAGAAATTCACATGGTAAGAGGTCATACCGAACCCTCAATGTTATAGCGATAGGCTCTACAACTTTGTTCGGCAGGACAAAAACTTAGGTCACAACAACCTATTCAAAACAAAAGGTATCAAAGCAGCCAGTCAGCCAGACAATAAAGATGTCATGCTGACCTGGTTCTAATGAAGGCTGAGTGTAGAATGTTGAGGCATGTTTCCAACAGAGTAGGCCTCCCAACTGAATTCCTTGTGAAATGTCACCAGATGTATAAAGTAACCCTCAATGGAGACATCCCATCTGGCCCTTTTGAACATCTACAACATAGATGCCTTGCCTGATTGAGCCTAGGGATGAAAATTAGGTAACAGTTACTATTTGATCGCAAACTATAAAGCGATGTGAATGTTATATTTTGATGTGATGGTATTTTATTCTGATGTTATCATTATGGCATGCTTTGGATTAGCTTAGCAGATATTTGATTTAGTGATGCTTTATGTTTTTGATTATATTATTGATGTTAGATTCGTCAGTTAGTAGTACTGTATTGGTGAAGGGGACGGGATTGCACCACTCGCTTGCGAGCGCCCTGTGATTCTGCGATTTCCTCTTCACGGTGTTTTTTATTATGTTATATATATGCATGTTCGTTATACTCTTTGTTCGCAGGTTGATAGGTACAGGACATTGACTCCACCTAGTTTCACAGTTTTGAGCCTATCCATTGGCCAACGGTATTCAATTGGGAGATAGTAGCTAGGTTTTCCGTGCCAAGTCATCACCCTAGTCATAGTGTGTCATCGGGTTGTAGACAAGTTTAGTTGTTATAATGTTGTTCATTTCACCTTGGTTATTATTTAATTTCAAGTTATAAAGGTAAATAAATGGCTTACGTAGTTAAGTTGTTGATTAAATAAATCTGGTTATAATGTTAGAAATGTTATTTAATTTATTAATTAATTTAATTTAATTAATAAAATAAACTAATCTTGGATTAGATTTATTTTATTGATTAATTAAATTAATTGTGTTGAATTGATTAATTAAACTTTTTTGTCAAATGGGAAGCATGGACTTATCAATGTAGGTAGGCAAATACTAGGGAATGCCTCTTTTCACTTCCCAAGTCACTCAATTATTCTGGGATGCTCTTTCTAGGGTAGTCTTTAAAGAGACCAAAAAGCCAAAAATTGTCAAACTTTGACGAATTCGTTCTGGGAGCTCATGACACATAGGAATGATTTTTCTAGACTTGTAGGTGGATATCAAAACCCTTCAAACCAACCTCTCCCGGTTTCGATCAACTCAACACCGTTTGTGTGTTTTAGTCTCAAATGCATAATTGTAAAAAAATTCAATGGAAAGTAGTGCAAAAATGGAAAGAGGCTTTTTTTTGTTTTGTGCATCATGGAGCAAAACCAAGTATACCAACACATCAAGGTGGATATGTAAATGCTATGGAAGGCCTAATTTTATTGCCCAAGTCCCCTCGTGATTTTAGAGTGCAATACCTGTGGTAGTCTTGAAAGTGTCGTAAGAGCAAAAAATACAAAATTGTTAATTTTTTAGTATTTTTGACAAATGGGAAGCGTGGAAATGTTGAGGTAGGTAGGTAAATACTAGGGAAGCCCTCTTTTCATTACCCAAGTCACTCGATCATTTTAGGGTGCTATTTTTGGGTTTGTCTCTAAAGAGCCCTAAGAGAAAAAATGCAAAAAAATTAGTATTTTTGACAAATGGGAAATGTGGACAAATTGAGGTAGGTAGGTAAATGCTAGGGTAGGTCTCTTTTCATTTCCTTGTATAGATTATTATTAGCTTATTCAAGAAATTTTTTGATGCAATAGTATTGTCCACCAAAAAGACCTACATTTGTTAAGAATTGTTAGGACACATAAACTCCAACCTACTTTTGAATTGCTACCATAATTACCTCATTGTACTTATAACACAACTATAGATGTATTGGGGTGGTCCCACAATAGTGGTTTACAATTTTTGGCCAAACTGGGCACTGAAATTATTATTTTTAACTAAATTTTCACATTCAGGCACCTATACCGGCTAAACCGTGAGGAATTTGAAGATGATGCAAACTAGAGTCTCGACACATTTTGTTTGTAGATTCTAAAACTATTTTTTTCAAAAAATTTGAAATCAAATTGCACTTCTTTTTCCATCTCCCATGAAAACTGGTTTTTTTCAAAAAACAACATTTTAAAAAGTGACGCACACCGTATAATGTATAACTTATTTTCCATGAAGGATAAAATTCCAATTCTTTCGAATTTAGATTTGTAACTTTGATATTTGGTGCTTCCACTTGGTTAGATAGTTTTTTATCAAATATTTTTTCTTTAATCAAATTTCGAAGTCAAACCAATTACAATTCAGACATAGCGCGACCGTATAACGCGTAACTTTTTTTGTATTTATCAAAATTCAATTTTTATTTATTTTTGGATTAAGGACTTCAATATTTGGTGCACTCATATTTTTCATTTTTTTTTTTATAATCTGCTATTTTTCCACATGTGCAGAACAAAGACCTTCATTTTTGATGAAAAACCTATGTTTAATAAAACTAAAAAAACAAATACATAATTGTTGTCAAACAGATTGCACCCGAATGCTTGAATAGTTAAATTTAGCAATCTGTTAAAACATTGGATCAAACTCGGGTTGTGGGTGACCTATAATGAGTTTGAATCTCCAGATTCTAGGTCGGCTTCCTATATGATGGTTAATTTGATACTTGAATAATTTATTCTGAGAAAAGGGAAAGAGGAAACTGAATTGAATGCATGTACTAAAACTAAAACTTCGATGATGCACCTAATTGATATTAAACTTGTAGAATGATTCACAACCTATCTTTCAGGGAAAATTATTAACACAGGGCAATTTGAGCTCTCTGAACACATTATTAATTCATTAAAAGGCTGTATTTATTTCCTTTCTTCTAAGGAAAACTAATTTTCACAAATAGGAAAAGGAACCAATTTTTAGCACAATTAATGACCTGCTACAAACAACAATTGTGTATAAGTATGCAAAAATAAGACATAAACTTGAAGGTTTCGGTAATGAAACACATTAGACTTGAATCAGATCATTCAAGCATACAAAACATCTGAAATTGCAAAGGTGAACTCTATCTCAATGAACAATACGAAGGAAAACTCTGCAAGATGACAATCCAAAGTAACTTGTAAAGCTGTAAAATTGTATTAATCTAAATTTGAAAACTGAGTTACAAGACAATTCGCTTTGCAGAATACAAAGGATGAATAACCAGAACTAATTGAAAAAGATAAACTTTTCAATCTATACAATGAGAATGCACCTCAAAGTGCATGAACAAGTAATTGAAAGTCAATTTCAATGGGAAAGTGACAATTCCAAAGTGAAATCCAAGTAGAAGCAAAAATCCCTAAAAATAAGGTTCAAACTCATGCAAAAATGAGTGAACTCAGTCTCGAACTCATAGTCATAAAGCATGCAACTGATCTACAACTCAAACTGAACTGGAAATCTCTAAACGTGAGATAAAACATGCAAAAATCCTCCTTGCTTTAATCAATTCACCCATGATAACTTAAAATCCATTCTTGCATGATAAATCTTCAGTTGAAAATCTGATATTTAACTTTTCCTCCAGCTAGCTTTACTTGTATCTGCATGGATCTTCTAATTAGCTCAACTTCACATAACATCCTTTATTTGTATTTTAAGATGATGAATTAATTAAATGATTTATAATACATCATTTATTTAATTCACTTACATTGAATAATACAAATAAAAGATCAAAAATAATGTTAAGTTGAGTTAATCAAATATGATCTTCATCTCGTGGCCTTATACACCCACTCAACATATATTTGAAAATATGCCTCCTCTATTAAATAAATATTAGTTGACCACACACATTATGCTTAGCATTATTTAAATGTTTCACAAAGGTTGACCCCATCAGCAAAATACAATAAACACTTAGCAATTTTATTTTTTTTTAAAACCTCAACTCTAAGTATATATGAAAAGGTCGACCACCATCACTAGATATAAGGCATCATGACTTAAATTCAAGGCCATGGGAAATAAAAACATAATGATTTTTCCTTTCAAAAGATAGTCAAAATAAAATCAACGAACCCATGTAAAAGAGGATGAGAACCCTAAAAAATTGTTATGTTCATTCTTTTGAGTTTGGAGAAGCTTCACGAAGAAGCTATCGGCCACCATGGAGTAGGGTTTAAAGCTTGAATTTGATGATTACTCTGTTGTTTCTGATGATTTTTTTTCAAAGATTCTGAACAAAAAGGTAAGATGAAGTTTATGTTCATAGATCTGGATCCCTTCAAGTATTTAAATGTGTTTTTTAAAGCCTTAATGGCGCAGCTGTGCATAATATTCTTATATATCTCCTTGTGTTAACATATCTCTTTGTGTTAATCTTTGTATCTTGTTGGCTCTGACCACCATGAGAGTTGGAGTTAGTCACTATAATAGCTTTTTGATTATATTTGTAAAGAAAACGCCATGAGATAATCTCTGTGTCTAACCTCTGGCCGTTTCCATATGCTTTAATTTTTCTTTACCAGGACTTGGTCTGTAAAACATGGCCGCCATATGTCTCTGATACTGACTCCTTTGTGAAAGTTCGCCATCACTGGCCGCCATAGAATTTTGAAGCTTTTATATTGTATTTACCTCTTTTTCATACATTATTCTGAGTTGTTGTTCGAGGGTTCTTAAAGCTTCAGGCCGTGAGTTTTTCTTTACTACTTTTGGTCATGGCCTAAACAATCTTTATCTGGGTATTTGCAATTTATTGCAAACTCAAAGGATTCATCTGAAACTTACATGTCTTTTAAATATTCTAGAAAATATCATGTGACCTTTGATGGAGTCTTAACCTTTCATATAAGCTCAAATTTTGGCTTCACAAACTCTCTTTAGTTGCACATTTGAACAAATAACATTGGTGTAAAAGTTGAAAACAGTGACAAACTTATGACATTAATTAAAACATTTCCTTTCCTTTCTTGGAGTAAAGCATTATCACCGTTTTCATGTTCCACAACTGCTTCTTTTATTTTCTGTTATTATGGGCTATTGGTATGAGATTAACAATCTATTCATTGACTTTACTCCATGATTGCTCCCATCTGGAAATGCTATTATTATTGTAGATACATCATATATTCTTGAGAGCACACCTGTTGCTGCAACACTATTATTGATGCTCTTCATCACACTGTCACATTGTATTGTTGTTCTTTCAAGAATTTAATTGCTGCTCCACTAATGACTGTCAATGTCATGTTTTTTCAGAAATATGCATCTGTTACTCGTCACTGCCATTGTTCTTTATATAATGCATTTTCTTCTCTTTGCTTGTTACTGTGCTTCAACGTATGACCCTTGGAAGAAGATGAAAGCTTTTTTATACTGTCTTGTGACATCTTTTGAGTATTTTCTAAGGTATAGTAATGTGATGTTCATTTAATGATAGTTGCTGCTCATTCTCCATGACTACACTATTACAAATTTGTACTTTTCAAAATAAAGACCTCAAGCCTCATCCTAACAACATTATTATCAAAGCCTTCCTAATTTCTGAATGAAATTTTTGAATGACTACTACAATCCATAAAACTTCAAACATATGCAAGGCTGTAATAATTTTAAAAGGAAGTAGCAGCATTAACATTAATTCCACATTTCTCAAAGAAAAAAAAACCTCCATGATAATCATTCATAAGACTGTCCCTTCTTTGATTGACTGCACCATGCATTTACTGTCAACATGACAGTCCTGTAGCATATACTTTTAAACTTCAAGTCACGTTACTATGACCTTGTTAACTCCTTTTGAAATAAGAGTAGATGTGGACTTGCTTTGCATAATGATGTTGTTATGGATTATCCTATTGTGTCTCTTGAATGT